>CAMPDV010001046.1:0-139019 GCA_946699065.1 Loxodes magnus
CTGGATGTCTGGGTTTGGATTGGACTAAATAATTTAGGAAAGAGTTTTATAAGGTTGTTTGTTGCTCAGAGATTTACACTGGATGTCTGGGTTTGGATTGGACTAAATAATTTCGGAAAAGAGTTTTATAAGGTTGTTTGTTGCTCAGAGATTTACACTGGATGTCTGGGTTTGGATTGGACTAAATAATTTCGGAATAGAGTTTTATAAGGTTGTTTGTTGCTCAGAGATTTACACTGGATGTCTGGGTTTGGATTGGACTAAATAATTTCGGAATAGAAAGAGTTTTATAAGGTTGTTTGTTGCTCAGAGATTTACACTGGATGTCTGGGTTTGGATTGGACTAAATAATTTCGGAATAGAAAAGAGTTTTATAAGGTTGTTTGTTGCTCAGAGATTTACACTGGATGTCTGGGTTTGGATTGGACTAAATAATTTAGGAATAGAAAAGAGTTTTATAAGGTTGTTTGTTGCTCAGAGATTTACACTGGATGTCTGGGTTTGGATTGGACTAAATAATTTCGGAATAGAAAAGAGTTTTATAAGGTTGTTTGTTGCTCAGAGATTTACACTGGATGTCTGGGTTTGGATTGGACTAAATAATTTAGGAATAGAAAAGAGTTTTATAAGGTTGTTTGTTGCTCAGAGATTTACACTGGATGTCTGGGTTTGGATTGGACTAAATAATTTAGGAATAGAAAAGAGTTTTATAAGGTTGTTTGTTGCTCAGAGATTTACACTGGATGTCTGGGTTTGGATTGGACTAAATAATTTAGGAATAGAAAAGAGTTTTATAAGGTTGTTTGTTGCTCAGAGATTTACACTGGATGTCTGGGTTTGGATTGGACTAAATAATTTCGAATAGAAAAGAGTTTTATAAGGTTGTTTGTTGCTCAGAGATTTACACTGGATGTCTGGGTTTGGATTGGACTAAATAATTTCGGAATAGAAAAGAGTTTTATAAGGTTGTTTGTTGCTCAGAGATTTACACTGGATGTCTGGGTTTGGATTGGACTAAATAATTTAGGAATAGAAAAGAGTTTTATAAGGTTGTTTGTTGCTCAGAGATTTACACTGGATGTCTGGGTTTGGATTGGACTAAATAATTTAGGAATAGAAAAGAGTTTTATAAGGTTGTTTGTTGCTCAGAGATTTACACTGGATGTCTGGGTTTGGATTGGACTAAATAATTTAGGAATAGAAAAGAGTTTTATAAGGTTGTTTGTTGCTCAGAGATTTACACTGGATGTCTGGGTTTGGATTGGACTAAATAATTTAGGAATAGAAAAGAGTTTTATAAGGTTGTTTGTTGCTCAGAGATTTACACTGGATGTCTGGGTTTGGATTGGACTAAATAATTTCGGAATAGAAAAGAGTTTTATAAGGTTGTTTGTTGCTCAGAGATTTACACTGGATGTCTGGGTTTGGATTGGACTAAATAATTTAGGAATAGAAAAGAGTTTTATAAGGTTGTTTGTTGCTCAGAGATTTACACTGGATGTCTGGGTTTGGATTGGACTAAATAATTTCGGAATAGAAAAAGTTTTATAAGGTTGTTTGTTGCTCAGAGTTTTATAAGGTTGTTTGTTGCTCAGAGATTTACACTGGATGTCTGGGTTTGGATTGGACTAAATAATTTCGGAATAGAAGAGTTTTATAAGGTTGTTTGTTGCTCAGAGATTTACACTGGATGTCTGGGTTTGGATTGGACTAAATAATTTAGGAATAGAAAAGAGTTTTATAAGGTTGTTTGTTGCTCAGAGATTTACACTGGATGTCTGGGTTTGGATTGGACTAAATAATTTCGGAAAAGAGTTTTATAAGGTTGTTTGTTGCTCAGAGATTTACACTGGATGTCTGGGTTTGGATTGGACTAAATAATTTAGGGAAAAGAGTTTTATAAGGTTGTTTGTTGCTCAGAGATTTACACTGGATGTCTGGGTTTGGATTGGACTAAATAATTTCGAATAGAAAAGAGTTTTATAAGGTTGTTTGTTGCTCAGAGATTTACACTGGATGTCTGGGTTTGGATTGGACTAAATAATTTCGGAATAGAAAAGAGTTTTATAAGGTTGTTTGTTGCTCAGAGATTTACACTGGATGTCTGGGTTTGGATTGGACTAAATAATTTCGGAATAGAAAAGAGTTTTATAAGGTTGTTTGTTGCTCAGAGATTTACACTGGATGTCTGGGTTTGGATTGGACTAAATAATTTCGGAAAAGAGTTTTATAAGGTTGTTTGTTGCTCAGAGATTTACACTGGATGTCTGGGTTTGGATTGGACTAAATAATTTAGGAATAGAAAAGAGTTTTATAAGGTTGTTTGTTGCTCAGAGATTTACACTGGATGTCTGGGTTTGGATTGGACTAAATAATTTCGGAAAAGAGTTTTATAAGGTTGTTTGTTGCTCAGAGATTTACACTGGATGTCTGGGTTTGGATTGGACTAAATAATTTAGGAATAGAAAAGAGTTTTATAAGGTTGTTTGTTGCTCAGAGATTTACACTGGATGTCTGGGTTTGGATTGGACTAAATAATTTCGGAAAAGAGTTTTATAAGGTTGTTTGTTGCTCAGAGATTTACACTGGATGTCTGGGTTTGGATTGGACTAAATAATTTCGGAATAGAAAAGAGTTTTATAAGGTTGTTTGTTGCTCAGAGATTTACACTGGATGTCTGGGTTTGGATTGGACTAAATAATTTCGGAATAGAAAAAAGTTTTATAAGGTTGTTTGTTGCTCAGAGATTTACACTGGATGTCTGGGTTTGGATTGGACTAAATAATTTCGGAATAGAAAAGAGTTTTATAAGGTTGTTTGTTGCTCAGAGATTTACACTGGATGTCTGGGTTTGGATTGGACTAAATAATTTCGGAATAGAAAAGAGTTTTATAAGGTTGTTTGTTGCTCAGAGATTTACACTGGATGTCTGGGTTTGGATTGGACTAAATAATTTAGGAATAGAAAAGAGTTTTATAAGGTTGTTTGTTGCTCAGAGATTTACACTGGATGTCTGGGTTTGGATTGGACTAAATAATTTAGGAATAGAAAAGAGTTTTATAAGGTTGTTTGTTGCTCAGAGATTTACACTGGATGTCTGGGTTTGGATTGGACTAAATAATTTAGGAATAGAAAAGAGTTTTATAAGGTTGTTTGTTGCTCAGAGATTTACACTGGATGTCTGGGTTTGGATTGGACTAAATAATTTAGGAATAGAAAAGAGTTTTATAAGGTTGTTTGTTGCTCAGAGATTTACACTGGATGTCTGGGTTTGGATTGGACTAAATAATTTAGGAATAGAAAAGAGTTTTATAAGGTTGTTTGTTGCTCAGAGATTTACACTGGATGTCTGGGTTTGGATTGGACTAAATAATTTCGGAATAGAAAAGAGTTTTATAAGGTTGTTTGTTGCTCAGAGATTTACACTGGATGTCTGGGTTTGGATTGGACTAAATAATTTAGGAATAGAAAAGAGTTTTATAAGGTTGTTTGTTGCTCAGAGATTTACACTGGATGTCTGGGTTTGGATTGGACTAAATAATTTCGGAAAAGAGTTTTATAAGGTTGTTTGTTGCTCAGAGATTTACACTGGATGTCTGGGTTTGGATTGGACTAAATAATTTCGGAATAGAAAAGAGTTTTATAAGGTTGTTTGTTGCTCAGAGATTTACACTGGATGTCTGGGTTTGGATTGGACTAAATAATTTAGGAATAGAAAAGAGTTTTATAAGGTTGTTTGTTGCTCAGAGATTTACACTGGATGTCTGGGTTTGGATTGGACTAAATAATTTCGGAATAGAAAAGAGTTTTATAAGGTTGTTTGTTGCTCAGAGATTTACACTGGATGTCTGGGTTTGGATTGGACTAAATAATTTCGGAATAGAAAAGAGTTTTATAAGGTTGTTTGTTGCTCAGAGATTTACACTGGATGTCTGGGTTTGGATTGGACTAAATAATTTAGGAATAGAAAAGAGTTTTATAAGGTTGTTTGTTGCTCAGAGATTTACACTGGATGTCTGGGTTTGGATTGGACTAAATAATTTAGGAATAGAAAAGAGTTTTATAAGGTTGTTTGTTGCTCAGAGATTTACACTGGATGTCTGGGTTTGGATTGGACTAAATAATTTCGGAATAGAAAAGAGTTTTATAAGGTTGTTTGTTGCTCAGAGATTTACACTGGATGTCTGGGTTTGGATTGGACTAAATAATTTCGGAATAGAAAAGAGTTTTATAAGGTTGTTTGTTGCTCAGAGATTTACACTGGATGTCTGGGTTTGGATTGGACTAAATAATTTAGGAAAAGGAAAAGAGTTTTATAAGGTTGTTTGTTGCTCAGAGATTTACACTGGATGTCTGGGTTTGGATTGGACTAAATAATTTCGGAATAGAAAAGTTTTATAAGGTTGTTTGTTGCTCAGAGATTTACACTGGATGTCTGGGTTTGGATTGGACTAAATAATTTCGGAAAAGAGTTTTATAAGGTTGTTTGTTGCTCAGAGATTTACACTGGATGTCTGGGTTTGGATTGGACTAAATAATTTAGGAATAGAAAAGAGTTTTATAAGGTTGTTTGTTGCTCAGAGATTTACACTGGATGTCTGGGTTTGGATTGGACTAAATAATTTAGGAATAGAAAAGAGTTTTATAAGGTTGTTTGTTGCTCAGAGATTTACACTGGATGTCTGGGTTTGGATTGGACTAAATAATTTCGGAATAGAAAAGAGTTTTATAAGGTTGTTTGTTGCTCAGAGATTTACACTGGATGTCTGGGTTTGGATTGGACTAAATAATTTCGGAAAAGAGTTTTATAAGGTTGTTTGTTGCTCAGAGATTTACACTGGATGTCTGGGTTTGGATTGGACTAAATAATTTAGGAATAGAAAAGAGTTTTATAAGGTTGTTTGTTGCTCAGAGATTTACACTGGATGTCTGGGTTTGGATTGGACTAAATAATTTCGGAATAGAAAAGAGTTTTATAAGGTTGTTTGTTGCTCAGAGATTTACACTGGATGTCTGGGTTTGGATTGGACTAAGAGAACTTTGAAGGGTCATGCGTTTTTCGTTTGATCAGTATCTTTCACAAGTCACATGAGTTCAATTTTCTCAGGATGATGGATAAAACCATAATGATTAGGGATGTGCAGACAGGAAGCTGTTCGATATTTTTAATCTTTTTTTGGGTTTTTTTCTTTTTTTTAAGTTTACGGTTTTTTAAAGTTTTATTTTTTTTATTATAATTTTTTCTAGTAATGTGTAATCTGATATTAAAAAAAAAAATCAATTTTTAGCTTTTTTTTTTAATTTCTATATTTTTTTCGAAGATTTTATTGTTTATACATTTTTTTTTCTTGGTATTTTTTTTTATAGTTCGCATTTATTATTTTATTTGCGTTTTATTTCTTATAATTTCCTTTTTTTCTTGTTCGTTTCTCTTAACTTTTTTTCGGTTTTTCTCTTTCTTTAGCATAAATTTTCTTTAAATTTATTTTTCTTTAAAGTTTCTATTTTCGAAATGAAATTTTTTTCCTTTGCTCTTAATCACATAGAGTTTACATTTTTTCCTTTAAAAATTATATTTTTATCTATAATCGACATTTTTTTTCTAAATCTCAAGTATTTTTTCATGAATTGCATCTTTTTCTTCTCTTGGAAATGTCTTTACTTCTTTTTTATTTCCATTTTAGTTTTTTATTAAAGGTTCTACAGGTTTTCTTTCAAATTGAGTCTAGTGCTTAATTCGACTCATTTTTTCTCGTTTTGCTCTTGAATTATTTATAATCAGCTCTAAATTTTTCATTTGCTCATTAACTTCGACTTTAGGTCTTCGGTCTTCCATATGGACTTCGCCATCATCTTCTTGGTTTATTAAATCTACAATCATCTCTTTCTTCTGGGAGTATGTTCTTCTTCGAGTTTTTTTGAGGTTCTTATTAGTGATGAATCAGCTGTTTCATCTACTCAGAGTCCATTTTTTCTATTTCTGTATTATCTAAATCAAAGGTAATAAGATCTATATTGAATTATAGTACTTTATCTTCTTCGTTTTTTTTAAATTTTGTCGTTATTATTTTCATCGATTAAGTTGAATGGTCTCCTTTTTTTCAGTTTTCAATGGAGGTTTTTAGAACTGTTTTAACTTTTCTGTTCTTGATTTTTATCTCAATTTTTAGTCTTTTGATGGAAAGATTTCGCTTTATTTAATTTGTTGGAGTTAATATTTTTTATAAGTTTTTCTAATCTAAATTTAGTTCTGGTTATTTTATTAGGAAAAGCGTTTAGTTGAAGAAGAAGTGGTGAGAATATGTGCTTCTGGTTTTTTCTCCTCTTCTGAGGAGGTGGTAAAAAAACCCTTCTTGAAGCCAGCCATTTTATATTATCATTTTATAATAATAATTTTTTTTTTATTGTATTGAATCTAATAAGTTTTTAATATTCTATAAAGCAATGAGAATTTTTTATTTTCTATATTATATTTTATTAAGCATTTTTTTTCGAATAATTATGTATTTATTAAAAATGTGATTATTATAAAATATAATATAATAAAATTAATAAATAAGATTATAGAGCGTCTAGCAACTCATTGGCGCGCAGCTCTTTCAATTTCTATATTTAATATTAAGAAAAATGTTCTCATGTTTCTTGTTAAAATTCTAGCTGTCTGATGAGTCTTTTCAGCTTCTCAAAATGGGGAATCTTCTTATTAAAATATATTCTTAAATCTTGAGTCAAATACTTCAGCCTTCTTGAATAAGGTCTAAATAAAAGAAGTTATTAAGTCGTTAATAAGAAGGCCCGTCAGTCAAACTTTCATACTGCTAGAGAGAGCCCAACGGGGCAAGTTAGGTATGTCTCAACGAAGCTTATCCACTTCTCCCCGTGGTGGATAAACTCCGTTGAGACATACCTAACTTGCCCCGTTGGGCTCTCTCTAGCAGTATGAAAGTTTGACTGATAGGCCTTCTAATTATAGACTTAATAACTAATTCTTATTTGAACCCTATTCAAATACCTGATTAACTTAAATAAGTAAGAATTCTTTCAATTTACAAGAAAGGATCAAAGAGCGATTGAAAAAATTGAAGACCAATTGAGCTCATAAATGTAATTTTAAAAATATATGATAAAGTACTAACTTAAAGACTCTATGGGTATATTTATTAGCGTAAAATTATACATCCCTCTTAATAAGGATTTCTAAAGAGTAGACAAACAATGCATCATGTCTGAACTTTATAATCAATTATTGATTTACACAAAAGATGGGGGAAATAAAAGCACTTACTTACAACTCTTATAGATGTAGAAAAGATGTTTGACACTATTAACAGAAGACTATTTTTTCATCATTTACGCAGAATAAAACTACCTCTTGCCCTAATAAACTGTTTCGAATCATTTTATCATAATCTAGATATTAGATTCATTTTAGATGGTACTCTTTCAAGAAATTTATAATATAGTAATGGAGTATTGTAAGGAAGTCCCCATGGTCCAGTTCTAGCTATTATATTCTACGATATTGTTATCAGGTACTTAGAAACTTATTAAAAACGATTTGGCTTTAAAATCTGTGGACGCGTATTTGTTATTAAAGCTTGGGCAGATGATTTATTATTGATTTCTAATGAAGATAATATGAATCTATTGATTAAAGCAACGTGTAAAGTATTTGGATGAGTAAAACTGAGCATAAATGTTAGTAAGTGTGAGTTTATATGCTTTAAAGCAAGAAGACATTAATGTTAACATAAGTTTGAATAATTAAGAAATTAAAAGATCTAAGAGGATAACTTATTTAGGATATACTTTCCATGAAAACGAATATTATAAAGTCCATTGCAAAGAAATAGTGTAAAAATATAAGAAATGAGTTAATGGATCCTTGATATAATTGTCCAAATATTAGAATATCACTCCTTACAACTTTAAGTAGATTTTTCAAGTTTTTTTACTCCCTAAAACAGAATATGGCTCAGAAGTTATTCCATGGACGATTTTAAGGGGCATTGGAAAAATAAAGAAAGACATACATACTAGTTAAAGAAAAGTAGCAAGATATGCATTCTAAAGTCCAAATTCAACGTTTAATGAATCATGCTTTATTGATTTGAACTGACTACCTTTGAGTACTACATAGCAATGAGATATTTAAAGTTTTACGTAAAATAATGATAAGAAACATAAACAAATCCTGACTCTGATATTACCTTTTTATTTAACAAAACAAAAATAGCTAATCTGAAATATTTTAAAAACTTGGAGAAATTAACTTAACTTTTTGAAATAGATGTATAGAATATTGAAGACAGCAAATTATTTTTGAGTAAAGCTTATAACAAAATCTAAGAGAAGTTCTTTTAAGATGCTACAGAAAAGATGAAATCAATGTAAACTGCACACTTTTACTTTGAAGATATTAATAAAGAAACAAGATAGTTTCTATTTTATACATATACGAAACTAAATAAATTTATGATTAGAGAAATAATTTCTATTTATAAATTTAGAACCTTTTGCTATCATTTCTAATACGACTTATAACAAAGACAATTCAAAATCAAATGCTCTGAGATTTGCATATGTGGAGAATTAGAAATTAAAAATATGGAAGGTCTTAAGAAAGGCTTCTACACCACCTCCTCCAAAGTCTAAAAGGAGGAGAGGAAGCAGGAAGTTCTAAAGACTAAAACCCAAACCTAGACCCTCTAATAATAACATTCTCCCCAGAAGACCTAAAAATAACTCTAAACAACTCCTCCTAGACAGCCTCAGAAACATAGCCATGCTACTACCTCAACGGAAAATCTTCCAAAGAAGCAGAAGATAAGCGACTTTCAGACGCAAATTCGGAACTTCTCACCATATATGGACCTCGGTGAGATAAACAAGGAACAAATACTCGGAATGGCTAAAGAGGAAATGGCTAAATTAATTATAGCGTTAAATAGCCATAACTAAGACCTAGAGAAATAGGTTATGGATCTTGCCCAAGAACAACAATGACACCTGGACGACGAGGAGATGCATGCTTCTAGAAACAAAAACTAAGCTTCCATGAATATTCGAATTGACGAATTCGACAGGCAGTTGGAATAGCTATATGATATGAACGAGAACATGCACGTCAAGTTAGAGAAAATTGAAAACAATATTAACCTTAAAATGGAGAATATCAAGAATGATATCAAGATCTAGACAGCACACTCCGTTCCAATGGAGTTGGAAGAGGTCTAGAATAAACAAATCGAATTAACTAAAGAAAGATACTTTAAAAAAAATGCTTTATCTGTGGAAGAATAAACATCTCTGAAGGAAATGCAGATAAAGAAAAGAGATCCAAAAGAAAATTTGAAACGAACTAACCTAATTCTACCCAACTAGCAGTGGGAGTATTTATAGGAAGAAAAGCAATATTCGGAGCAATCCACTGCGAAGACTTGAAAGTGACTGGAGGAACAGACCACCAAGAGTTCAAGTACCTATCAGTTGGATAGGGAGTATGAAACTATTAAGAAAACAATCCCTTCTCTGAATAACTTAAATTTAATTAATGTGGATAATTAGATAGCTTTGTTCATATTGAATCATGTGAAGCTCTGCAAGATCTTATTTAGGAATTTAAAGATTTTAAAAATTACGACCTAATAAAAATGTTAACATCTAATTAAAGTTACCTTACTCTTAATTTCCCTACTTAAAAACAGCTAAGAGAAATAGATTTTAGAATTAAAAGCTTCCATTAACAATTATTGAAGAGAAGAATTGAAATCCTATAGTGAAATAAGGAAATACTACAGTGGCGGAACGATTTGGATAAAGTTGTAGCAGTAGAAGGAGAAGAACAATAGCAAAACAAGAAGAAAAAGAACATGAGCAATGAATAAAATAGGAATGATGAATTAGATGTAAAATAAACAGTTTTGTTATCTATATGAAAATATAGTAAAGACATATTAAATGATATTATTATTATTTGAACCCTATTCAAGAAGACTGAAGCATTTGACTCAAGATTCAAGACTAATTTTTAATAAGAAGATTCCCCATTTGGAGAAGCTGAAGTGACTCTATGGACGAAAAGAATGAAATCAAGCTTTTGAGAACACTTTTTTAATATTAAATATTAATACTGAAAGAGCTGCGCGCCAGTGAGGAGCTACGTGCTCTATAATCATTTTTATTTATTTATTATATAAAAAATTCTTAAATAGGGTGGAAAGCCCTTTCCTTCAGATGCTGCTTGGAGGCCCAGCAAAGGCAACTAAAAAATAAGCGCGGGCGTAGGATAAATCCGTGGAAGAGAAACCAATAACAAGAGAAAGAAGATGTGACAAACTGGAAAACTCTGAATGCCAGGAGGAAACTTTCTTCATCATAGGCCGTGGAAATGTACCCGTAATCGCGTATTGCATCCTATGCTTTGGAAGGAAAAATTACAGGGATGTACTGCAGGAAGAGAAAACAAGGACAGAGAGAAATAAAAAATTTTTTAGACATTAGATAAAATTAATTGAAAGAGCTGCGCACCAACGAGAGTGCTACGCGCTCTATAATCCAATTTATTTATTAACTAATTTTATTTAAATATAGTTTTTAACTATTCTTTCTTTAGATTATAAAACTAGTTAAATTCATAATTCTTTTTAATTTATAGAAGCTAAATTACCTGACTACAAAAATTACTCTAGTAACTAATTTTAGAGAGTTAAAATATAAAGAATTATCTGGAAATAAACTAAATAATTGCTTTATATTTTAAGCCTTTTCTCTTAAAAGTTACAGAGCTTATTAAAAGCAAGCCTCAAATTCTCTCCTTTGATATTTAAACTCTCTAGCATCCATAAATAAGAGAAAAGTATACAAAAATTAAAAGTTTATTTGATAGTAAATATCTGAAAGTATTGAAATCGTTTGAGGCAATAACTGGAATAAAAGTTTAAATACCAGAAACTTTCAAAAGACAAAACTCAGATTTGCCAAACCTAAAGGAACTTATGAATAGTGGTAGAAAAGTAAAAAGTTTGGAAAGAGACTAAAGAAGAAACAGTAATGGCTTGCTATTTAGTTAAATAGTGAATCTATTCCTTTAAACTCTTATAGGAATTTTTTTTTAATTCTTCAGTTTACTCAGAAGATTATCAAATGTTTCTATATCTATCTTTTAATAACTTATAACAGTATAATATTTAAATTAAGAAACAAAAAAATTAGTTTCACATTTAAAAAAAAGTTAAATGTAATTAAGCAACTTAAATAAAGAGGCTAAAGATTAATTAAAGACTAAAGCATAATAATAAATAGAAGAAGGAGGTTTAAACAAAAAGTTTTAATTTATTAATAATGTTTAAATAATGCTATAGTAACTACTAATTTAGTATATGCTCTAATAATAATTAGTGAAGCTTATTTATTTCAGTTTAAATTAAAAACAAAAGATACAATTGAACAAAATAGAAAACTGTGAGAATGCCTTTAATCTCTTATTTAATCTTAGTTCTTCATAAGCTGACTGATAAATGGGTTTAGATTCTCTCAGCCTAGAACTAATGGTTAAAATTAAAATATTAAAGAGATAAAAAATCAGAATTACAAATCAGAGAGATAAGGATAAAGCTAAACATAAAAAACTACTAGACCCTAAATAAAAAATTTATTCTTCTAGACTTTTTCAAAAATACTGGAAATGATTGAAACTAAAAGAGTAATAAAATCGATTGAGAGGTTAATGCATAAACTTTGAGAACATCAAAGATATAAAGTACTCAGAAAAAAGCGAGACAAAGCAATTAGATATATATTAAAGATAGTTCTTCTATCAAATCTTATTTTTATTCGAGCGAAAGTGAAAAACTTAAGGAGATTCTTTTAGATTTGCTCTATAAAATTTTAAAATGAATAGACAATTAAAATAATATTAGCTGCAAAGTATTAAAGTAGTTTTTCTTTTTACTCGGAAAAATATAGAAAAAGTGATTTATGAAAGAAGCAAGAAAAATAGGGATACAAATTCCAATAAAGCGCAGATATATAAAACTAAACTAGATAATTAATCTAAGTATTACTAAGCAATTTTGTATTTTGATTTTATATGGAAAAAAATGCAGAATTTATAAGAAAAAACATAATAAAATCATAGTAAATTTTTTACTAAATCTAAGAAAGCACCAAAAATTAACTTTTATCCTTGCAAAAAAAGAAGATCTTAAAGAAACTGGTTTTTTAGTGTGAAATTCTTTAATAATATTTACCAATGGAATTAAAAGACATAATGAAAAAGATTGTAGCAGGTAAATTAGCAATTCTTCAAGTAAATAAAATGTAAATAGATCGCTCAAAAATAAAAGCATCCAGTTTTACTAAGTAATTAAGTTAAAATTAGAGATTTAATTTAAACTTAAAGAAAGATTATACAATTAAAAGGCTTTTTTAGATAATCTTATTAATGTAACCACTATTTATTTAGAATCTTTAATAATCTTAATTAGTCTGATTATCTTTAACTAGCATTTCAAATAAATATTCACTTATTATTTTTTAGATTCTAGTAATTTATATTGCTATTATTATATTCATTAATACCTAATAATAATTCCCTTTTTTGAATTAATAAAACTGCTTAATTCAAGCAAGAATAGTTGTAAAGGAGAGTTTTAATCTTAAAATAAAAGGAAATTGTCTTTTAAAAATTTAAATGAAAATGAAATTGACAGACGCCAGAGATACGAAGCCTTTACTAAGAAGTTGATATATCTAAACGAGAAAACTGATAATGCATCAAATTTCCTATTTCTATGATTATTTAGATTTGAACAAATAATCTTAAACTTCTTCATTTATTAAAGTATGCTCTTTTAATAATCATTATAGCAAGCGAATAATCTAAAGTCTTTGTAGAAGAAAAAACAAGTAGTATATAATTTATGATGTTGGTATAAATATTCAAAAATAATGATTTTCAGAAGCTTTCAAAATGCTATTATTTAAATTTAGCAGTATAGATAATAACCATTAGAGGTAGATTAATATTCAACTTAAAGTTCTACAGCTGAATTAAGATATTTTTATAGGATTTTATCTATAAATCTAAACAAAAAATTATATTAGTAGAATTAACGAACGCTCTTTTATATAATTCTATCAATAAATAGTATTTTAATTAGATTTAGTTTTTTTCTACTTGGTAAAATAATAATTGCTTCTCATTTCTGTCTAGAAGCAATAATAATTCTTTTTATTGATTCATTTTTTTCATCTTTTGATTTTAAGTTCTACAGTCAGTATGAAATATTATCTCTCCAGTATTTTTAAGAATCATTTAAGAAAATTATTTTTTCTATTCATTCTTTGATGCCAGTAAGTTAAAAGATTTGAAGAGTGTTCTAAGACTATATTTGTTTCTTTTTGTGAGAATAATGCTTAAGATCTATTTGTTTACTAAAGCATTCTATTGCTTCTCTATATCTTAGAAAGTTTTAAGATTTCTCCTTTACAAGTTTAGCCTTAAGATTTTCTTTTCAAGGACTTGATTGACTGATTATGTAATCTATCTTATATTTATTCCCTTTAGATTGAACCATCAATGCTAATAGAACTTAAGTAAATTGTCTTATGTCTGCAAATTAAAGCTCTTAATATTTTTCCTGATACCTCAGAGAAATTCCTTTATTACTAAAATCTTATAGATTTTAGAATTTACTTAAAAACCTTATTAAAACATGTTTTTTGGTTCTTCAAGCTTTTATAATTTAATAATAAAATTTTTAATTTTTAATTAAAGAGTGAAATTTAAAGAAAAAAGAGAGGTTTATTCGTTAATGAATAGCTACAACAAATAATTATAATTAAAAGATGAAGAGAAAATTCAAGCTAAAGAAAGAAAAGTAAAAATGGACTAAAGATGACTTGATTGAGATATCTAAATTTTAGAAATTTATCATGCGTAATATATTTAAATTTTGGCTAATGAATTAACTAAATTTTCTTAAATTTGCTATTTTGAATGTTGATGTGGAATCTTAAGCTAGCCTTTTATTACGTAACAAGGGTATTTTGAAGTAATATTTATCACTCAAAACCTCTTCTTTATGACTCGCTCATCCTTTGAAAAGCGTAAATTACTATAATATGGTTAAGCAACTATTAAGGCTTTAATTTTCTTTCTAATGCTTATTATTCTAAAATTGACTAAAGAAGATAAAGAGAAGAAGTTTCCGTAACAATAGGATTAAAAATATTATTGCTAAGGAATTCATTTTTTGCATTTGGTAAATTGTTTCTAGCATATTCTTAAAATTATTGGCAGAGGAAAATACTTTTAATAAGCTTTATGCTATTCTAAGGGATTTCTCTATTTACAATCAGATCTAAATTAATTGAGTTATTTTATTCAAAGCATCATTCAGCAAGTAGAAGTCCAAATACAAATATTATTACATACACTATTGCCAACTTCTTAATCTCAAAGCTCAAGTCAATAAATTTAAGTTGAAATTCGCTTTTTAGTTCTCTTTTTTTGTTGTTAAAAATTATTTTTATTAAAGAATTCACCGATCATTAGATTCTCCGACTCAACTATTTATTCTTCCTAAGTTTTTAATGAAATTCTAGAATTTCAATTAAGTTTAATGTATTCTTATCTTGCTAGCATTGAATATCTTAAGCAATCTCAGTGTTCAATTCTATTATTAATGCTGAATTATTCATTTTAAGTTAGCCAGCTTACATTCTTATTGATTTTAATATTTATTCTTACAGTTTATTGAAAAGGCTTACTTGTCTAAGTATTTATATACTCTGCTAACTCGCTTTCTACTTTATGTATTCTTCTAAGAAGATGAATCAAAGAATATTTGAAAGATTTTTGGCAGACATCTATCAACACTCTAATACCTTTTGTTAAAAATTTTTTTCTTTTCTTTTAAGCTTCAAGCATCTAAATTTTTTGTCTTTATTCAACTCTCTAAAATAAAAAATTAGTTAAACCTCATAAATTTTTATAAATCCATGCCTTAAAATTATTATTAATAATACTCTCAAATCTCCTTGTAAAATACTTACCTATTAGTATTAATTAATAAGAACTTCCTTTCTTTATCCAACTTTATGATGTTTAATCTTTATTTTAATTTTAGGTATTTTTCGGTTTAGTTATCTTAGATATTTTAAATGTAATTATTTTATCAACTTATTCAATCTTTAGACTTATATTCTGCCAAATATAATTTGCTGAGTTGTCTTAGGAAATTAATTCAAAAGACTTAAAAAAATCAGCTTTAATAATATAACTTCTTTCTATGTAGGCTAAAAATTTTTATTATACAAACTGCTACGTTTTCTAGTTTTTTTTGTATTAGACAACTAGTGAAAATCTGTTTCTTCCTAAGAAACTTATATCATTAGGAAAGCTTTAATTTAAAGAATATTCTAGAATAAAGCAATTTCTTGAAATTCAAAGGAGAAGTTTCTTAGCGGAATTGTTACTAATTCTTTTTACGTAGGATGAAGCTTTTTATGATTACATAATAGAATATAAGACGTTTTAAAAGTAAAAATTTAGCAAATATTAAGGATTTATTTTCATAATTTTTGTAGTTATTTAATTTTTAAAGCGCATTTTAAAAAAATTTTATACCTTTTAAGAGAGTTTATGAAAGCATGATTAAAAAATCTATTTTAGTACAATCATGCATTTTAAGTTCTTTATAGTTATTTTCTATGGTTTATTATACATTTTTAGTAAAAGAGCAATATAACTTTTTTATAGATGAATCTACAATTTAATTATTTTTTATGAAGCAAACAAAATTTTATTTAAATTGGCTCTTAATTCTAAGACTTTAATAGTTATCATTTTATTTTTTTATTAATTCATAAATTTTGGTTATTGGCTATAAGGTTATAATTATTTTGTTAAATATTTTTTGTTATAAGTTATTATTTATAAGTTTGTTATCTATTTTATTATTTTGGCCTTTTCTGTTTATATTTCTTTATCTTTTTAAAAAATTTTTTAAGAGTTATATAATTAATAAATCTTAAATATATATAAAACTTAGAGATCTAAGTTCAAATAATTTTTTTTAGATATAGATTTTTTTTTGGTTTTTTTTATTGTTAGACTTTAAATTATATAACAAGTTTTTGATTTGGTTTTTTCAAAATATTTTACAATTTATATACGTTTGTAGTTATATATGATAAATTTTTTTTTAAATTTTCAATTCATAAAGTTAGCATTATTAATTATACTATTGTGTAAGGTTATTGTAGTTGATATTTTAAGATTTTTAGATTTTTTTATTTCAATTTTGAAAGTTTAAACAACTCATCTCGTAATTTTTTTTGTTATTATTTTTTTTTAAAAAATTCATATTTTATTGTTTTTATATAGTAGCAAGCATTAAAAATAATTTACTAAATTTTAGTTTTCTAGTTAAAGTCTAGAACCAATAATTTTTAAAATGGTATATTTATTTAGTTTTATAAAAAAAAATTTAGTTTGAGATAGATTTTAAAATTTATAGGTGTTAAATGTTAAATTTCTTAGTTATAGTTGTAGTTATTAATTTTTAATTGGATAAAGAAGTTTTTCTCTTTTTTTGATCTAAAGTTTTTATTAGAGTTTATATCATTTTATTAAGTTAATTCACTCATATTTAATTTAAACAATTACTAAAAATTTCTTAATTTCATTATCGTTATTAAACAGATTTAATTAGGCTCTCATTCTTAAGTTAAAAAATTTAATTTAATTATAATTTAGAAATGGTTTCGACTATTGACTAGGATTATATTATCTAAGCCTAAAAACTTAAAAAGGTAGAAGAGATAGCGAAAGGTGGTTTTGGAATAGTTTATAAAGGTTTATTGCAAGGTTGTACTGAGGTAGCGATCAAAGAACTTTATAACTAATCTTTATCAGTAGCGGCTAAGTAGGATCTGGAGCAAGAAATAGCCATTTAGAAAAAAATGCATCATCCAAATATAGTTTCTTTGTATGGATATTGCCAGTAGCCTTTATGTTTGGTAATGGAGTATTTACCATAAAACTTATACTAGCTTATACATAACAAATAGGAGATATCTTGGGAAATTCGTTATAAAATTAGTCTGGAAATTGCAGTAGGGCTTGAGCATATACACGGCAAAAACATTATTCATAGAGATCTTAAGAGTAACAATATCTTATTAGATATTTAGTTAAGAGCAAAGATTACCGATTTTGGACTATCAAGAGTGAGAACCGAATCCAAATCGATGGAATCATTAAAATAAGTCGCTAACTTTCGTTGGATGGCTCCTGAGCTGATGTGCTTAAGGCCTAAATACAGCAAATAATCGGATATATTTGCTTTAGGTGTAATTTTATGGGAAATAGCCGCGAGAAAAATCCCATTTTAAGAATCCGAAGTTCTCTATATTGAGAGAGGTGTTAGTTATTGTGAAAGGGAGGAGATACCTGAAGATTGTCCTCCAGAATATGCACAACTAATTCAAGGATGTTGGCAATAAAAAGCAGCTGAAAGAATTAGTTTAGAGTAGATACAAAGCACTCTTTAAAACATTTAGTAGCAGCCGAGCCTAAAGAGTCAAAAAAAAGAAGAAATAAAGCAAGTAATTGACCCCAACGTTCTCTCTCAAATAGGAAACATTCAGAGTCAGCAATTCAAATAAATAAAATTAACGACTGAACCAACAGCGCAGTATCAAATCAATTATGACCAATCATAAGGTAATATCTTAATATTTTAGACTAAGTATTGAATGGTCATAGGAATTCCGTTAGATCAGTAGCTTTAACAAGTGACATGAGAACAATTGTCTCTGGAAGTTCTGATAAAACCATAAAGATTTGGGATGTGCAGACTGGAAGCTGTACGAGAACTTTGAAGGGTCATGGGAATTCCGTTTGATCATTAGCTTTAACAAGTGACATGAGATCAATTGTCTCTGGAAGTTTGGATAATACCATAAAGATTTGAGATGTGCAGACTGGAAGCTGTACGAGAACTTTGAAGGGTCATGGGGATTACGTTAGATCAGTAGCTTTAACAAGTGACATGAGATCAATTGTCTCTGGAAGTGCAGATAATACCATAAAGATTTGGGATGTGCAGACTGGAAGCTGAACGAGAACTTTGACGGGTCATGGGGATTCCGTTAGATCAGTAGCTTTAACAAGTGACATGAGATCAATTGTCTCTGGAAGTGGGGATAATACCATAAAGATTTGGGATGTGCAGACTGGAAGCTGTACGAGAACTTTGAAGGGGCATGGGGATTCCGTTAGATCAGTAGCTTTAACAAGTGACATGAGATCAATTGTCTCTGGAAGTGCAGATAAAACCATAAAGATTTGGTCCTTTTCAACTGGTCAGTTATTTCGAACGCTCAATGGGCATTCGGGCACTGTTTATTGTATCTGTTTAAGTAACGACATGAACTTTATATTTTCTGGATCTTACGACAAAACGATTAAGATTTGAAATTTTAATACGGGTGATTGTATATAGACATTGTAAGGACACACGGAAGGAATTTTCGCATTAGCATTGAGTAAGGACAACAAGTGGTTGGTATCTGGTTCTAAAGACACAACAATAAGAAAGTGGAAGGTGGCGAATTGAGAATTGTGAATTTAACATTTTAAGTTTTACGATTAAAGTATTAAAGTATAAAAGTATTAAAGTATAAAAGTATAAAAGTATAAAAGTATTAAAGTATAAAAGTATTAAAGTATTAAAGTATTAAAGTATTATTGTGGCTATTAAGTTAAAGAAAATTTCTAAGTCTTAGTTAAAATTAAGTTAATGGCTTTCTAAAATTTTATTTAGTTATTTATTAGGTTAAAATTAATTTAAGTTTAGTTTGTATACTTATAAAAAAAAGAAGTCCACTTATTTCTGAAATTAATTTAATTAATTTAATTTTTTTAGGAAGTTCTACTTGTAGCAATTAATTGAGTATTATGATTATTAAGTGCTAAAAAAACGGCTAACTAAAACGCTAATAACTTTGACTTAGAAAAATTTTAAAGTCATTTTATTTAAAACGTAAAAGGATTTTTTTCAGACTTAAGTTTTAATAAAAATTTTAAAACTTACGTTACAATTTAAGATTTTTTTTTGGAATGGACAGTTTAAGTTATTTTCTATTTTTATTTTTTTTTTATTATTTTTTTAATTTTCCCTTAAGTTAAATATTATAATAATTTTGTTTTTTTCTAGCGATGTGTAATGGATTATCAAAGTAGTTTTGTAATTTTGAGTTTAAATAAATTTTAAGATAGTAAGAAGGGATTTCCGATAGTAAAAAGTTTTGAGAAAGTTTCTTTTGATTTTTACTGGCAATAGAAGCCTGAAATTCGCAAAAAGTGCGAAAGCCTTTTTTTGCTCAGAGTTTTACACTATAGGGACGAGCTGGGACGAGCTGGGACGAGCTGGGACGAGCTGGGACGGAACAAACTTAGGGGATTCAGGACGGAAAAAAGTTCAGAAAGGAATAAAATTCAAGAAAAAGTTAAAAAATAAAAAGAGTATTCAGAAATAATAGATACAAAAAGTTTTGAAAATTTTTGATTTTGGGTTGTGATAATCTCTTGATTTTTGATCTTATTTGTTCGGAAATTTATTCGAAATAGGAAATGATAATTTTTTTTGATTTTTAGTAATAAATAGAAGGAAAACAAGTAAAGATAAAGCTCTAAAATGAGAAAATTTTATTTTTGTTTTTTTGCTCAGCTTTTACACTACAAGACTTTTTTCGGACAGGATAAACTTAAAAATTATAGAAAAAAGGTTTAAAAATAAAAAATTTTTTAATTTAAATGTATTTTCTAAAAAGTTTAAAAGATTTATTAAAAAAAGACTAAAACTGTTAAAGCCGTTTTTTTATTAAGAGTTTTGCACTACAAATAATTTTATGGACGAAAATAAAATCAAAAAAATGAAAGTTAAAAGAAATGAAAATTTAAAAACTTGTATAAACAGACAGATAAAAACAAAGACGATAAAAAAACGGAAAAAAAACCTTCTTTGGCAGTGAATTTTACATTAATAAATTAACTTTATGAGAAAAAAGTATAAAAACATTTTATATAGATTGAAAAAACAAAATAAAAGAATATCTGAAAATCTTAAAAGAATAAAAATAAAAATAATATAAATAATGTTCTTTAAATATGAAATATCTAAGGAAAATAAATAAAAGAAAAAAAAATAGAAAAATATTATTAAAAAAAATTTTTCGAAATATCGAAAAAAAAATCGAAAAAATATACTAAAATAAAAAGTTCCTCTTAAAAAAAAGAAAAAGAGAATTAAAAAAAGTAAATGGAAAAATTTATTTTTAAATCAAATGAAAAATCGATATACTAAAAACATAAGTAAAAAATAAAACAAAACAAAAAAATATATAAAATAATAAATAAAAAAAAAATAAAGATCATGTCTTGAAACATTAAAAAAAATAAAAATTATTTAAAACTATATTAAAAAAAATAAAAATTATAAGAAAAACTAAAAATATAAGAAAAACAATAAAAACCTCAAAGAAAAGTGAAGAAGAAAAGTAAGAAAAAGAGTCTGAAGATCAGTTTAAGTAAATAATAAGTCATTTGAAGATTAAAAATGATTTCTAAAAAAGTGAAGATGAAAAGTAAGAAAAAGAGTGTGAAGATCAGTTTAAGTAAAAAATAAGTCATTTGAAGTTTAAAATTGATTTCTAAGAAAAGTAAGAAGAAAAGAAAGAAAAAGACTATGGGACGTCAAAACAAGTACCTGTTTTACCATGAGTGGTCACACTAGTTAAGTAAATGCTGTGGCTATATCCAGTGATTCAGAGTTCATCGAATCGGGAAGTTATGATTATACGGTGAGACTATGGGACGTCAAAACAAGTACCTGTTTTACCATGAGTGGTCACACTAGTTATGTAAATGCTGTGGCTATATCCAGTGATTCAGAGTTCATCGTATCGGGAAGTTATAATAAGACGGTGAGACTATGGGACGTCAAGACAGGTACCTGTAAGACCATGAGTGGTCACACTAGTTATGTATATGCTGTGGCTATATCCAGTGATTCAGAGTTCATCGTATCGGGAAGTCATGATTATACGGTGAGACTATGGGACGTCAAGACAGGTACCTGTAAGACCATGAGTGGTCACACTAGTTCTGTATGATCTGTGGCTATATCCAGTGATTCAGAGTTCATCGTATCGGGAAGTTATGAAAAGACGGTGAGACTATGGGACGTCAAAACAGGTACCTGTAAGACTATGAGTGGTCACACTAGTTCTGCATTATCAGTGGCTATATCCAGTGATTCAGAGTTCATCGTATCGGGAAGTCATGATTATACGGTGAGACTATGGGACGTCAAGACAGGTACCTGTAAGACCATGAGTGGTCACACTAGTTATGTATCATCTGTGGCTATATCCAGTGATTCAGAGTTCATCGTATCGGGAAGTTATGAAAAGACGGTGAGACTATGGGACGTCAAGACAGGTACCTGTAAGACTATGAGTGGTCACACTAGTTATGTATTATCTGTGGCTATATCCAGTGATTCAGAGTTCATCGAATCGGGAAGTTATGATTATACGGTGAGACTATGGGACGTCAAGACAAGTACCTGTAAGACCATGAGTGGTCACACTAGTTATGTATGATCTGTGGCTATATCCAGTGATTCAGAGTTCATCGTATCGGGAAGTTCAGATAAGACGGTGAGACTATGGGACGTCAAGACAGGTACCTGTAAGACCATGAGTGGTCACACTAATACGGTTTGATCTGTGGCTATATCAAGTGATTCAGAGTTCATCGAATCGGGAAGTCATTATTATACGGTGAGACTATGGGACGTCAAGACAGGTACCTGTAAGACCATGAGTGGTCACACTAGTTATGTATCATCTGTGGCTATATCCAGTGATTAAAAGTTCATCGAATCGGGAAGTTATGATTATACGGTGAGACTATGGGACGTCAAGACAGGTACCTGTAAGACCATGAGTGGTCACACTAGTTTTGTATCATCTGTGGCTATATCCAGTGATTCAGAGTTCATCGTATCGGGAAGTGCAGATAAGACGGTGAGACTATGGGACGTCAAGACAGGTACCTGTAAGACCATGAGTGGTCACACACATTCTGTAAGTTCTGTGGCTATATCCAGTGATTCAGAGTTCATCGAATCGGGAAGTTATGATAAGACGTTGAGACAATGGGACGTCAAGACAGGTACCTGTAAGACCATGAGTGGTCACACTAGTTATGTATCATCTGTGGCTATATCCAGTGATACTGAGTTCATCGTATCGGGAAGTTATGATTAGACGGTGAGACTATGGGACGTCAAGACAGGTACCTGTAAGACCATGAGTGGTCACACTAGTTCTGCATTATCAGTGGCTATATCCAGTGATTCAGAGTTCATCGAATCGGGAAGTTATGATTATACGGTGAGACTATGGGACGTCAAGACAGGTACCTGTAAGACCATGAGTGGTCACACTAGTTTTGTATCATCTGTGGCTATATCCAGTGATTCAGAGTACATCGTATCGGGAAGTTATGATTAGACGGTGAGACTATGGGACGTCAAAACAGGTACCTGTAAGACTATGAGTGGTCACACTAGTTCTGCATTATCAGTGGCTATATCCAGTGATTCAGAGTTCATCGAATCGGGAAGTTATGATTATACGGTGAGACTATGGGACGTCAAGACAGGTACCTGTAAGACCATGAGTGGTCACACTAGTTATGTATCATCTGTGGCTATATCCGGTGATTCAGAGTTCATCGAATCGGGAAGTTATGATTATACGGTGAGACTATGGGACGTCAAGACAGGTACCTGTAAGACCATGAGTGGTCACACTAGTTGTGTATATGCTGAGGCTATATCCAGTGATTCAGAGTTCATCGTATCGGGAAGTTATGATTAGACGGTGAGACTATGGGACGTCAAGACAGGTACCTGTAAGACCATGAGTGGTCACACTAGTTTTGTATCATCTGTGGCTATATCCAGTGATTCAGAGTTCATCGAATCGGGAAGTTATGATTATACGGTGAGACTATGGGACGTCAAGACAGGTACCTGTAAGACCATGAGTGGTCACACTAGTCATGTATATGCTGTGGCTATATCCAGTGATTCAGAGTTCATCGTATCGATAAGTTATGATTAGACGGTGAGACTATGTGACGTCAAGACAGGTACCTGTAAGACCATGAGTGGTCACACTTATTCTGTAAGATCTGTGGCTATATCCAGTGATTCAGAGTTCATCGTATCGGGAAGTTATGATTATTCGGTGAGACTATGGGACGTCAAAACAGGTACCTGTAAGACCATGAGTGGTCACACTAGTTATGTATCATCTGTGGCTATATCCAGTGATACTGAGTTCATCGTATCGGGAAGTTATGATTAGACGGTGAGACTATGGGACGTCAAGACAGGTACCTGTAAGACCATGAGTGGTCACACTAGTTTTGTATCATCTGTGGCTATATCCAGTGATTCAGAGTTCATCGTATCGGGAAGTTATGATTAGACGGTGAGACTATGGGACGTCAAAACAGGTACCTGTAAGACTATGAGTGGTCACACTAGTTCTGCATTATCAGTGGCTATATCCAGTGATTCAGAGTTCATCGAATCGGGAAGTTATGATTATACGGTGAGACTATAAGACGTCAAGACAGGTACCTGTAAGACCATGAGTGGTCACACTAGTTATGTATCATCTGTGGCTATATCCAGTGATTCAGAGTTCATCGAATCGGGAAGTTATGATTATACGGTGAGACTATGGGACGTCAAGACAGGTACCTGTAAGACCATGAGTGGTCACACAGATTCTGTAAGATCTGTGGCTATATCCAGTGATTCAGAGTTCATCGTATCGGGAAGTTATGATTATTCGGTGAGACTATGGGACGTCAAAACAGGTACCTGTAAGACCATGAGTGGTCACACTAGTTCTGCATTATCAGTGGCTATATCCAGTGATTCAGAGTTCATCGAATCGGGAAGTTATGATTATACGGTGAGACTATGGGACGTCAAGACAGGTACCTGTAAGACCATGAGTGGTCACACTAGTTATGTATCATCTGTGGCTATATCCAGTGATTCAGAGTTCATCGAATCGGGAAGTTATGATTATACGGTGAGACTATGGGACGTCAAGACAGGTACCTGTAAGACCATGAGTGGTCACACACATTCTGTAAGTTCTGTGGCTATATCCAGTGATTCAGAGTTCATCGTATCGGGAAGTTATGATTATACGGTGAGACTATGGGACGTCAAGACAGGTACCTGTAAGACCATGAGTGGTCACACTAGTTATGTATATGCTGTGGCTATATCCAGTGATTCAGAGTTCATCGAATCGGGAAGTTATGATTATACGGTGAGACTATGGGACGTCAAGACAGGTACCTGTAAGACCATGAGTGGTCACACTAGTTCTGCATTATCAGTGGCTATATCCAGTGATTCAGAGTTCATCGTATCGGGAAGTCATGATTATACGGTGAGACTATGGGACGTCAAGACAGGTACCTGTAAGACCATGAGTGGTCACACTAGTTTTGTATCATCTGTGGCTATATCCAGTGATTCAGAGTTCATCGTATCGGGAAGTGCAGAT
This sequence comes from Loxodes magnus, assembly GCA_946699065.1. NCBI lineage: Eukaryota > Ciliophora > Karyorelictea > Loxodida > Loxodidae > Loxodes > Loxodes magnus. The sequence goes on from CAMPDV010001046.1 coordinate 24,682, forward strand.
AAGACGGTGAGACTATGGGACGTCAAGACAGGTACCTGTAAGACCATGAGTGGTCACACTAGTTATGTATTATCTGTGGCTATATCCAGTGATTCAGAGTTCATCGAATCGGGAAGTTATGAAAAGACGTTGAGACTATAGGACGTCAAGACAGGTACCTGTAAGACCATGAGTGGTCACACTAGTTATGTATCATCTGTGGCTATATCCAGTGATACTGAGTTCATCGTATCGGGAAGTTATGATTAGACGGTGAGACTATGGGACGTCAAGACAGGTACCTGTAAGACCATGAGTGGTCACACTAGTTTTGTATCATCTGTGGCTATATCCAGTGATTCAGAGTTCATCGTATCGGGAAGTGCAGATTAGACGGTGAGACTATGGGACGTCAAGACAGGTACCTGTAAGACCATGAGTGGTCACACTAGTTATGTATCATCTGTGGCTATATCCAGTGATTCAGAGTTCATCGTATCGGGAAGTGCAGATTATACGGTGAGACTATGGGACGTCAAGACAGGTACCTGTAAGACCATGAGTGGTCACACTAGTTATGTATCATCTGTGGCTATATCCGGTGATTCAGAGTTCATCGAATCGGGAAGTGCAGATTATACGGTGAGACTATGGGACGTCAAGACAGGTACCTGTAAGACCATGAGTGGTCACACTAGTTCTGCATTATCAGTGGCTATATCCAGTGATTCAGAGTTCATCGTATCGGGAAGTCATGATTATACGGTGAGACTATGGGACGTCAAGACAGGTACCTGTAAGACCATGAGTGGTCACACTAGTTATGTATCATCTGTGGCTATATCCAGTGATTCAGAGTTCATCGTATCGGGAAGTTATGAAAAGACGGTGAGACTATGGGACGTCAAGACAGGTACCTGTAAGACCATGAGTGGTCACAATAGTTTTGTATCATCTGTGGCTATATCCAGTGATTCAGAGTTCATCGAATCGGGAAGTTATGATTATACGGTGAGACTATGGGACGTCAAGACAGGTACCTGTAAGACCATGAGTGGTCACACACATTCTGTAAGTTCTGTGGCTATATCCAGTGATTCAGAGTTCATCGTATCGATAAGTTATGATTAGACGGTGAGACTATGTGACGTCAAGACAGGTACCTGTAAGACCATGAGTGGTCACACAGATTCTGTAAGATCTGTGGCTATATCCAGTGATTCAGAGTTCATCGTATCGGGAAGTTATGATTATTCGGTGAGACTATGGGACGTCAAAACAGGTACCTGTAAGACCATGAGTGGTCACACTAGTTATGTATCATCTGTGGCTATATCCAGTGATTCAGAGTTCATCGAATCGGGAAGTTATGATTATACGGTGAGACTATGGGACGTCAAGACAGGTACCTGTAAGACCATGAGTGGTCACACTAGTTATGTATCATCTGTGGCTATATCCAGTGATTCAGAGTTCATCGAATCGGGAAGTTATGATTATACGGTGAGACTATGGGACGTCAAGACAGGTACCTGTAAGACCATGAGTGGTCACACACATTCTGTAAGTTCTGTGGCTATATCCAGTGATTCAGAGTTCATCGTATCGGGAAGTGCAGATAAGACGGTGAGACTATGGGATGTCAAGACAGGTACCTGTAAGACCATGAGTGGTCACACTAGTTATGTATCATCTGTGGCTATATCCAGTGATTCAGAGTTCATCGTATCGGGAAGTTATGATTATACGGTGAGACTATGGGACGTCAAGACAGGTACCTGTAAGACTATGAGTGGTCACACTAGTTATGTATGATCTGTGGCTATATCCAGTGATTCAGAGTTCATCGTATCGGGAAGTTATGATTATACGGTGAGACTATGGGACGTCAAGACAGGTACCTGTAAGACCATGAGTGGTCACACTAGTTTTGTATGATCTGTGGCTATATCCAGTGATTCAGAGTTCATCGTATCGATAAGTTATGATTAGACGGTGAGACTATGGGACGTCAAGAAAGGTACCTGTAAGACCATGAGTGGTCACACTTATTCTGTAAATGCTCTTGCTATATCCAGTGATTCAGAGTTCATCGAATCGGGAAGTTATGATAATACGGTGAGACTATGGGACGTCAAGACAGGTACCTGTAAGACCATGAGTGGTCACACTAGTTATGTATATGCTGTGGCTATATCCAGTGATTCAGAGTTCATCGAATCGGGAAGTTATGATTATACGGTGAGACTATGGGACGTCAAGACAGGTACCTGTAAGACCATGAGTGGTCACACTAGTTTTGTATCATCTGTGGCTATATCCAGTGATTCAGAGTTCATCGTATCGGGAAGTGCAGATAAGACGGTGAGACTATGGGACGTCAAGACAGGTACCTGTAAGACCATGAGTGGTCACACACATTCTGTAAGTTCTGTGGCTATATCCAGTGATTCAGAGTTCATCGAATCGGGAAGTTATGATTATACGGTGAGACTATGGGACGTCAAGACAGGTACCTGTAAGACCATGAGTGGTCACACTAGTTATGTATCATCTGTGGCTATATCCAGTGATTCAGAGTTCATCGAATCGGGAAGTTATGATTATACGGTGAGACTATGGGACGTCAAGACAGGTACCTGTAAGACCATGAGTGGTCACACACATTCTGTAAGTTCTGTGGCTATATCCAGTGATTCAGAGTTCATCGTATCGGGAAGTTATGATAATACGGTGAGACTATGGGACGTCAAGACAGGTACCTGTAAGACTATGAGTGGTCACACAGATTCTGTAAGATCTGTGGCTATATCCAGTGATTCAGAGTTCATCGTATCGGGAAGTTATGATTATTCGGTGAGACTATGGGACGTCAAAACAGGTACCTGTAAGACCATGAGTGGTCACACTAGTTATGTATCATCTGTGGCTATATCCAGTGATTCAGAGTTCATCGAATCGGGAAGTTATGATTATACGGTGAGACTATGGGACGTCAAGACAGGTACCTGTAAGACCATGAGTGGTCACACTAGTTATGTATCATCTGTGGCTATATCCAGTGATTCAGAGTTCATCGAATCGGGAAGTTATGATTAGACGGTGAGACTATGGGACGTCAAGACAGGTACCTGTAAGACCATGAGTGGTCACACACATTCTGTAAGTTCTGTGGCTATATCCAGTGATTCAGAGTTCATCGTATCGGGAAGTGCAGATAAGACGGTGAGACTATGGGACGTCAAGACAGGTACCTGTAAGACCATGAGTGGTCACACTAGTTATGTATCATCTGTGGCTATATCCAGTGATTCAGAGTTCATCGTATCGGGAAGTTATGATTATACGGTGAGACTATGGGACGTCAAGACAGGTACCTGTAAGACCATGAGTGGTCACACTAGTTCTGCATTATCAGTGGCTATATCCAGTGATTCAGAGTTCATCGTATCGGGAAGTTATTATAAGACGGTGAGACTATGTGACGTCAAGAAAGGTACCTGTAAGACCATGAGTGGTCACACTAGTTATGTATCATCTGTGGCTATATCCAGTGATTCAGAGTTCATCGAATCGGGAAGTTATGATTATACGGTGAGACTATGGGACGTCAAGAAAGGTACCTGTAAGACCATGAGTGGTCACACTTATTCTGTAAATGCTCTTGCTATATCCAGTGATTCAGAGTTCATCGTATCGGGAAGTTATGATAATACGGTGAGACTATGGGACGTCAAGACAGGTACCTGTAAGACCATGAGTGGTCACACACATTCTGTAAGTTCTGTGGCTATATCCAGTGATTCAGAGTTCATCGTATCGGGAAGTGCAGATAAGACGGTGAGACTATGGGATGTCAAGACAGGTACCTGTAAGACCATGAGTGGTCACACTAGTTATGTATCATCTGTGGCTATATCCAGTGATTCAGAGTTCATCGTATCGGGAAGTGCAGATAAGACGGTGAGACTATGGGATGTCAAGACAGGTACCTGTAAGACCATGAGTGGTCACACTAGTTATGTATCATCTGTGGCTATATCCAGTGATTCAGAGTTCATCGTATCGGGAAGTTATGATTATACGGTGAGACTATGGGACGTCAAAACAGGTACCTGTAAGACCATGAGTGGTCACACTAGTTGTGTATATGCTGAGGCTATATCCAGTGATTCAGAGTTCATCGTATCGGGAAGTTATGATTAGACGGTGAGACTATGGGACGTCAAGACAGGTACCTGTAAGACCATGAGTGGTCACACTAGTTATGTATTATCTGTGGCTATATCCAGTGATTCAGAGTTCATCGAATCGGGAAGTTATGATTATACGGTGAGACTATGGGACGTCAAGAAAGGTACCTGTAAGACCATGAGTGGTCACACTTATTCTGTAAATGCTCTTGCTATATCCAGTGATTCAGAGTTCATCGAATCGGGAAGTTATGATTATACGGTGAGACTATGGGACGTCAAGACAGGTACCTGTAAGACTATGAGTGGTCACACTAGTTATGTATTATCTGTGGCTATATCCAGTGATTCAGAGTTCATCGAATCGGGAAGTTATGATTATACGGTGAGACTATGGGACGTCAAGACAGGTACCTGTAAGACCATGAGTGGTCACACTAGTTATGTATCATCTGTGGCTATATCCAGTGATTCAGAGTTCATCGAATCGGGAAGTTATGATTATACGGTGAGACTATGGGACGTCAAGACAGGTACCTGTAAGACCATGAGTGGTCACACAGATTCTGTAAGATCTGTGGCTATATCCAGTGATTCAGAGTTCATCGTATCGGGAAGTTATGATTATACGGTGAGACTATGGGACGTCAAGACAGGTACCTGTAAGACCATGAGTGGTCACACTAGTTATGTATATGCTGTGGCTATATCCAGTGATTCAGAGTTCATCGTATCGATAAGTTATGATTAGACGGTGAGACTATGGGACGTCAAGAAAGGTACCTGTAAGACCATGAGTGGTCACACTAGTTATGTATCATCTGTGGCTATATCCGGTGATTCAGAGTTCATCGAATCGGGAAGTTATGATTATACGGTGAGACTATGGGACGTCAAGACAGGTACCTGTAAGACCATGAGTGGTCACACTAGTTATGTATATGCTGTGGCTATATCCAGTGATTCAGAGTTCATCGAATCGGGAAGTTATGATTATACGGTGAGACTATGGGACGTCAAGACAGGTACCTGTAAGACCATGAGTGGTCACACTTATTCTGTAAATGCTCTTGCTATATCCAGTGATTCAGAGTTCATCGTATCGGGAAGTTATGATAATACGGTGAGACTATGGGACGTCAAGACAGGTACCTGTAAGACTATGAGTGGTCACACTAGTTATGTATTATCTGTGGCTATATCCAGTGATTCAGAGTTCATCGAATCGGGAAGTTATGATTATACGGTGAGACTATGGGACGTCAAGACAGGTACCTGTAAGACCATGAGTGGTCACACTAGTTATGTATCATCTGTGGCTATATCCAGTGATTCAGAGTTCATCGTATCGGGAAGTGCAGATTATACGGTGAGACTATGGGACGTCAAGACAGGTACCTGTAAGACCATGAGTGGTCACACTTATTCTGTAAATGCTCTTGCTATATCCAGTGATTCAGAGTTCATCGTATCGGGAAGTTATGATTATACGGTGAGACTATGGGACGTCAAGACAGGTACCTGTAAGACCATGAGTGGTCACACTAGTTATGTATATGCTGTGGCTATATCCAGTGATTCAGAGTTCATCGAATCGGGAAGTTATGATTATACGGTGAGACTATGGGACGTCAAGACAGGTACCTGTAAGACCATGAGTGGTCACACTAGTTATGTATATGCTGTGGCTATATCCAGTGATTCAGAGTTCATCGAATCGGGAAGTTATGATTATACGGTGAGACTATGGGACGTCAAGACAGGTACCTGTAAGACCATGAGTGGTCACACTTATTCTGTAAATGCTCTTGCTATATCCAGTGATTCAGAGTTCATCGTATCGGGAAGTTATGATAATACGGTGAGACTATGGGACGTCAAGACAGGTACCTGTAAGACTATGAGTGGTCACACTAGTTATGTATTATCTGTGGCTATATCCAGTGATTCAGAGTTCATCGAATCGGGAAGTTATGATTAGACGGTGAGACTATGGGACGTCAAGACAGGTACCTGTAAGACCATGAGTGGTCACACTAGTTTTGTATGATCTGTGGCTATATCCAGTGATTCAGAGTTCATCGTATCGATAAGTTATGATTAGACGGTGAGACTATGGGACGTCAAGAAAGGTACCTGTAAGACCATGAGTGGTCACACTTATTCTGTAAATGCTCTTGCTATATCCAGTGATTCAGAGTTCATCGAATCGGGAAGTTATGATAATACGGTGAGACTATGGGATGTCAAGACAGGTACCTGTAAGACCATGAGTGGTCACACTAGTTATGTATCATCTGTGGCTATATCCAGTGATTCAGAGTTCATCGTATCGGGAAGTTATGATTATACGGTGAGACTATGGGACGTCAAAACAGGTACCTGTAAGACCATGAGTGGTCACACTAGTTGTGTATATGCTGAGGCTATATCCAGTGATTCAGAGTTCATCGTATCGGGAAGTTATGATTAGACGGTGAGACTATGGGACGTCAAGACAGGTACCTGTAAGACCATGAGTGGTCACACTAGTTATGTATTATCTGTGGCTATATCCAGTGATTCAGAGTTCATCGAATCGGGAAGTTATGATTATACGGTGAGACTATGGGACGTCAAGAAAGGTACCTGTAAGACCATGAGTGGTCACACTTATTCTGTAAATGCTCTTGCTATATCCAGTGATTCAGAGTTCATCGAATCGGGAAGTTATGATTATACGGTGAGACTATGGGACGTCAAGACAGGTACCTGTAAGACTATGAGTGGTCACACTAGTTATGTATTATCTGTGGCTATATCCAGTGATTCAGAGTTCATCGAATCGGGAAGTTATGATTATACGGTGAGACTATGGGACGTCAAGACAGGTACCTGTAAGACCATGAGTGGTCACACTAGTTATGTATCATCTGTGGCTATATCCAGTGATTCAGAGTTCATCGAATCGGGAAGTTATGATTATACGGTGAGACTATGGGACGTCAAGACAGGTACCTGTAAGACCATGAGTGGTCACACAGATTCTGTAAGATCTGTGGCTATATCCAGTGATTCAGAGTTCATCGTATCGGGAAGTTATGATTATACGGTGAGACTATGGGACGTCAAGACAGGTACCTGTAAGACCATGAGTGGTCACACTAGTTATGTATATGCTGTGGCTATATCCAGTGATTCAGAGTTCATCGTATCGATAAGTTATGATTAGACGGTGAGACTATGGGACGTCAAGAAAGGTACCTGTAAGACCATGAGTGGTCACACTAGTTATGTATCATCTGTGGCTATATCCGGTGATTCAGAGTTCATCGAATCGGGAAGTTATGATTATACGGTGAGACTATGGGACGTCAAGACAGGTACCTGTAAGACCATGAGTGGTCACACTAGTTATGTATATGCTGTGGCTATATCCAGTGATTCAGAGTTCATCGAATCGGGAAGTTATGATTATACGGTGAGACTATGGGACGTCAAGACAGGTACCTGTAAGACCATGAGTGGTCACACTTATTCTGTAAATGCTCTTGCTATATCCAGTGATTCAGAGTTCATCGTATCGGGAAGTTATGATAATACGGTGAGACTATGGGACGTCAAGACAGGTACCTGTAAGACTATGAGTGGTCACACTAGTTATGTATTATCTGTGGCTATATCCAGTGATTCAGAGTTCATCGAATCGGGAAGTTATGATTATACGGTGAGACTATGGGACGTCAAGACAGGTACCTGTAAGACCATGAGTGGTCACACTAGTTATGTATCATCTGTGGCTATATCCAGTGATTCAGAGTTCATCGAATCGGGAAGTTATGATTATACGGTGAGACTATGGGACGTCAAGACAGGTACCTGTAAGACCATGAGTGGTCACACTTATTCTGTAAATGCTCTTGCTATATCCAGTGATTCAGAGTTCATCGTATCGGGAAGTTATGATTATACGGTGAGACTATGGGACGTCAAGACAGGTACCTGTAAGACCATGAGTGGTCACACTAGTTATGTATATGCTGTGGCTATATCCAGTGATTCAGAGTTCATCGAATCGGGAAGTTATGATTATACGGTGAGACTATGGGACGTCAAGACAGGTACCTGTAAGACCATGAGTGGTCACACTAGTTATGTATATGCTGTGGCTATATCCAGTGATTCAGAGTTCATCGAATCGGGAAGTTATGATTATACGGTGAGACTATGGGACGTCAAGACAGGTACCTGTAAGACCATGAGTGGTCACACTTATTCTGTAAATGCTCTTGCTATATCCAGTGATTCAGAGTTCATCGTATCGGGAAGTTATGATAATACGGTGAGACTATGGGACGTCAAGACAGGTACCTGTAAGACTATGAGTGGTCACACTAGTTATGTATTATCTGTGGCTATATCCAGTGATTCAGAGTTCATCGAATCGGGAAGTTATGATTAGACGGTGAGACTATGGGACGTCAAGACAGGTACCTGTAAGACCATGAGTGGTCACACTAGTTTTGTATGATCTGTGGCTATATCCAGTGATTCAGAGTTCATCGTATCGATAAGTTATGATTAGACGGTGAGACTATGGGACGTCAAGAAAGGTACCTGTAAGACCATGAGTGGTCACACTTATTCTGTAAATGCTCTTGCTATATCCAGTGATTCAGAGTTCATCGAATCGGGAAGTTATGATAATACGGTGAGACTATGGGACGTCAAGACAGGTACCTGTAAGACCATGAGTGGTCACACTAGTTATGTATATGCTGTGGCTATATCCAGTGATACTGAGTTCATCGAATCGGGAAGTTATGATTATACGGTGAGACTATGGGACGTCAAGACAGGTACCTGTAAGACCATGAGTGGTCACACTAGTTTTGTATCATCTGTGGCTATATCCAGTGATTCAGAGTTCATCGTATCGGGAAGTGCAGATAAGACGGTGAGACTATGGGACGTCAAGACAGGTACCTGTAAGACCATGAGTGGTCACACTAGTTATGTATTATCTGTGGCTATATCCAGTGATTCAGAGTTCATCGTATCGGGAAGTTATGATTATACGGTGAGACTATGGGACGTCAAGACAGGTACCTGTAAGACCATGAGTGGTCACACTAGTTATGTATCATCTGTGGCTATATCCAGTGATTCAGAGTTCATCGAATCGGGAAGTTATGATTATACGGTGAGACTATGGGACGTCAAGACAGGTACCTGTAAGACCATGAGTGGTCACACTTATTCTGTAAATGCTCTTGCTATATCCAGTGATTCAGAGTTCATCGTATCGGGAAGTTATGATTATACGGTGAGACTATGGGACGTCAAGACAGGTACCTGTAAGACCATGAGTGGTCACACTAGTTATGTATATGCTGTGGCTATATCCAGTGATTCAGAGTTCATCGAATCGGGAAGTTATGATTATACGGTGAGACTATGGGACGTCAAGACAGGTACCTGTAAGACCATGAGTGGTCACACTAGTTATGTATCATCTGTGGCTATATCCAGTGATTCAGAGTTCATCGAATCGGGAAGTTATGATTATACGGTGAGACTATGGGACGTCAAGACAGGTACCTGTAAGACCATGAGTGGTCACACTAGTTGTGTATATGCTGAGGCTATATCCAGTGATTCAGAGTTCATCGTATCGGGAAGTTATGATTAGACGGTGAGACTATGGGACGTCAAGACAGGTACCTGTAAGACCATGAGTGGTCACACTAGTTATGTATCATCTGTGGCTATATCCAGTGATTCAGAGTTCATCGAATCGGGAAGTTATGATTATACGGTGAGACTATGGGACGTCAAGACAGGTACCTGTAAGACCATGAGTGGTCACACTAGTTATGTATCATCTGTGGCTATATCCAGTGATTCAGAGTTCATCGTATCGGGAAGTGCAGATAAGACGGTGAGACTATGGGACGTCAAGACAGGTACCTGTAAGACCATGAGTGGTCACACTTATTCTGTAAATGCTCTTGCTATATCCAGTGATTCAGAGTTCATCGTATCGGGAAGTTATGATTATACGGTGAGACTATGGGACGTCAAGACAGGTACCTGTAAGACCATGAGTGGTCACACTAGTTATGTATCATCTGTGGCTATATCCAGTGATACTGAGTTCATCGTATCGGGAAGTTATGATTAGACGGTGAGACTATGGGACGTCAAGACAGGTACCTGTAAGACCATGAGTGGTCACACTAGTTCTGTATGATCTGTGGCTATATCCAGTGATTCAGAGTTCATCGTATCGGGAAGTGCAGATAAGACGGTGAGACTATGGGACGTCAAGACAGGTACCTGTAAGACCATGAGTGGTCACACTAGTTATGTATCATCTGTGGCTATATCCAGTGATACTGAGTTCATCGTATCGGGAAGTTATGATTAGACGGTGAGACTATGGGACGTCAAGACAGGTACCTGTAAGACCATGAGTGGTCACACTAGTTTTGTATGATCTGTGGCTATATCCAGTGATTCAGAGTTCATCGTATCGGGAAGTGCAGATAAGACGGTGAGACTATGGGACGTCAAGACAGGTACCTGTAAGACCATGAGTGGTCACACTAGTTATGTATCATCTGTGGCTATATCCAGTGATTCAGAGTTCATCGTATCGGGAAGTTATGATTAGACGGTGAGACTATGGGACGTCAAAACAGGTACCTGTAAGACTATGAGTGGTCACCTAGTTCTGCATTATCAGTGGCTATATCCAGTGATTCAGAGTTCATCGTATCGGGAAGTGCAGATTATACGGTGAGACTATGGGACGTCAAGACAGGTACCTGTAAGACCATGAGTGGTCACACTAGTTATGTATCATCTGTGGCTATATCCGGTGATTCAGAGTTCATCGAATCGGGAAGTTATGATTATACGGTGAGACTATGGGACGTCAAGAAAGGTACCTGTAAGACCATGAGTGGTCACACTAGTTGTGTATATGCTCTTGCTATATCCAGTGATTCAGAGTTCATCGTATCGGGAAGTTATGATTAGACGGTGAGACTATGGGACGTCAAGACAGGTACCTGTAAGACCATGAGTGGTCACACTAGTTTTGTATCATCTGTGGCTATATCCAGTGATTCAGAGTTCATCGAATCGTGAAGTTATGATTATACGGTGAGACTATGGGACGTCAAGACAGGTACCTGTAAGACCATGAGTGGTCACACAGATTCTGTAAGATCTGTGGCTATATCCAGTGATTCAGAGTTCATCGTATCGGGAAGTTATGATTAGACGGTGAGACTATGGGACGTCAAGACAGGTACCTGTAAGACCATGAGTGGTCACACTAGTTGTGTAAATGCTATGGCTATATCCAGTGATTCAGAGTTCATCGAATCGGGAAGTTATGATTATACGGTGAGACTATGGGACGTCAAAACAGGTACCTGTAAGACTATGAGTGGTCACACTAGTTATGTATCATCTGTGGCTATATCCAGTGATTCAGAGTTCATCGAATCGGGAAGTTATGATTATACGGTGAGACTATGGGACGTCAAGACAGGTACCTGTAAGACCATGAGTGGTCACACTAGTTGTGTAAATGCTATGGCTATATCCAGTGATTCAGAGTTCATCGAATCGGGAAGTTATGATTATACGGTGAGACTATGGGACGTCAAGAAAGGTACCTGTAAGACCATGAGTGGTCACACTAGTTATGTATCATCTGTGGCTATATCCAGTGATTCAGAGTTGATCGAATCGGGAAGTTATGATTATACGGTGAGACTATGGGACGTCAAGACAGGTACCTGTAAGACCATGAGTGGTCACACTAGTTATGTATCATCTGTGGCTATATCCGGTGATTCAGAGTTCATCGAATCGGGAAGTTATGATTATACGGTGAGACTATGGGACGTCAAGAAAGGTACCTGTAAGACCATGAGTGGTCACACTTATTCTGTAAATGCTCTTGCTATATCCAGTGATTCAGAGTTCATCGTATCGGGAAGTTATGATTAGACGGTGAGACTATGGGACGTCAAGACAGGTACCTGTAAGACCATGAGTGGTCACACTAGTTTTGTATCATCTGTGGCTATATCCAGTGATTCAGAGTTCATCGAATCGGGAAGTTATGATTATACGGTGAGACTATGGGACGTCAAGACAGGTACCTGTAAGACCATGAGTGGTCACACAGATTCTGTAAGATCTGTGGCTATATCCAGTGATTCAGAGTTCATCGTATCGGGAAGTTATGATTAGACGGTGAGACTATGGGACGTCAAGACAGGTACCTGTAAGACCATGAGTGGTCACACTAGTTGTGTAAATGCTATGGCTATATCCAGTGATTCATAGTTCATCGAATCGGGAAGTTATGATTATACGGTGAGACTATGGGACGTCAAGAAAGGTACCTGTAAGACCATGAGTGGTCACACTTATTCTGTAAATGCTCTTGCTATATCCAGTGATTCAGAGTTCATCGAATCGGGAAGTTATGATTATACGGTGAGACTATGGGACGTCAAGACAGGTACCTGTAAGACCATGAGTGGTCACACTAGTTGTGTAAATGCTATGGCTATATCCAGTGATTCAGAGTTCATCGAATCGGGAAGTTATGATTATACGGTGAGACTATGGGACGTCAAGAAAGGTACCTGTAAGACCATGAGTGGTCACACTTATTCTGTAAATGCTCTTGCTATATCCAGTGATTCAGAGTTCATCGAATCGGGAAGTTATGATTATACGGTGAGACTATGGGACGTCAAGACAGGTACCTGTAAGACCATGAGTGGTCACACTAGTTGTGTATATGCTGAGGCTATATCCAGTGATTCAGAGTTCATCGTATCGGGAAGTTATGATTAGACGGTGAGACTATGGGACGTCAAGACAGGTACCTGTAAGACCATGAGTGGTCACACTAGTTGTGTAAATGCTCTTGCTATATCCAGTGATTCAGAGTTCATCGTATCGGGAAGTTATGATTATACGGTGAGACTATGGGACGTCAAAACAGGTACCTGTAAGACCATGAGTGGTCACACTAGTTATGTATGATCTGTGGCTATATCCAGTGATTCAGAGTTCATCGAATCGGGAAGTTATGATTATACGGTGAGACTATAAGACGTCAAGACAGGTACCTGTAAGACCATGAGTGGTCACACTAGTTATGTATCATCTGTGGCTATATCCAGTGATTCAGAGTTCATCGAATCGGGAAGTTATGATTATACGGTGAGACTATGGGACGTCAAGACAGGTACCTGTAAGACCATGAGTGGTCACACAGATTCTGTAAGTTCTGTGGCTATATCCAGTGATTCAGAGTTCATCGTATCGGGAAGTGCAGATAAGACGGTGAGACTATGGGATGTCAAGACAGGTACCTGTAAGACCATGAGTGGTCACACTAGTTATGTATCATCTGTGGCTATATCCAGTGATTCAGAGTTCATCGTATCGGGAAGTTATGATTATACGGTGAGACTATGGGACGTCAAGACAGGTACCTGTAAGACCATGAGTGGTCACACTAGTTGTGTATATGCTGAGGCTATATCCAGTGATTCAGAGTTCATCGTATCGGGAAGTTATGATTAGACGGTGAGACTATGGGACGTCAAGACAGGTACCTGTAAGACCATGAGTGGTCACACTAGTTGTGTAAATGCTATGGCTATATCCAGTGATTCAGAGTTCATCGAATCGGGAAGTTATGATTATACGGTGAGACTATGGGACGTCAAGAAAGGTACCTGTAAGACCATGAGTGGTCACACTTATTCTGTAAATGCTCTTGCTATATCCAGTGATTCAGAGTTCATCGTATCGGGAAGTTATGATAATACGGTGAGACTATGGGACGTCAAGACAGGTACCTGTAAGACTATGAGTGGTCACACTAGTTATGTATTATCTGTGGCTATATCCAGTGATTCAGAGTTCATCGAATCGGGAAGTTATGATTATACGGTGAGACTATGGGACGTCAAGACAGGTACCTGTAAGACCATGAGTGGTCACACTAGTTATGTATATGCTGTGGCTATATCCAGTGATTCAGAGTTCATCGAATCGGGAAGTTATGATTATACGGTGAGACTATGGGACGTCAAGACAGGTACCTGTAAGACCATGAGTGGTCACACTAGTTATGTATATGCTGTGGCTATATCCAGTGATTCAGAGTTCATCGAATCGGGAAGTTATGATTATACGGTGAGACTATGGGACGTCAAGACAGGTACCTGTAAGACCATGAGTGGTCACACTAGTTTTGTATCATCTGTGGCTATATCCAGTGATTCAGAGTTCATCGTATCGGGAAGTGCAGATAAGACGGTGAGACTATGGGACGTCAAGACAGGTACCTGTAAGACTATGAGTGGTCACACTAGTTATGTATTATCTGTGGCTATATCCAGTGATTCAGAGTTCATCGAATCGGGAAGTTATGATTATACGGTGAGACTATGGGACGTCAAGACAGGTACCTGTAAGACCATGAGTGGTCACACTAGTTTTGTATGATCTGTGGCTATATCCAGTGATTCAGAGTTCATCGTATCGGGAAGTGCAGATAAGACGGTGAGACTATGGGACGTCAAGACAGGTACCTGTAAGACCATGAGTGGTCACACTAGTTATGTATCATCTGTGGCTATATCCAGTGATTCAGAGTTCATCGTATCGGGAAGTTATGATTAGACGGTGAGACTATGGGACGTCAAAACAGGTACCTGTAAGACTATGAGTGGTCACCTAGTTCTGCATTATCAGTGGCTATATCCAGTGATTCAGAGTTCATCGTATCGGGAAGTGCAGATTATACGGTGAGACTATGGGACGTCAAGACAGGTACCTGTAAGACCATGAGTGGTCACACTAGTTATGTATCATCTGTGGCTATATCCGGTGATTCAGAGTTCATCGAATCGGGAAGTTATGATTATACGGTGAGACTATGGGACGTCAAGAAAGGTACCTGTAAGACCATGAGTGGTCACACTAGTTGTGTATATGCTGAGGCTATATCCAGTGATTCAGAGTTCATCGTATCGGGAAGTTATGATTAGACGGTGAGACTATGGGACGTCAAGACAGGTACCTGTAAGACCATGAGTGGTCACACTTATTCTGTAAATGCTCTTGCTATATCCAGTGATTCAGAGTTCATCGTATCGGGAAGTGCAGATTATACGGTGAGACTATGGGACGTCAAGACAGGTACCTGTAAGACCATGAGTGGTCACACTAATGTTGTATATGCTGTGGCTATATCCAGTGATTCAGAGTTCATCGTATCGGGAAGTTATGATTAGACGGTGAGACTATGGGACGTCAAGACAGGTACCTGTAAGACCATGAGTGGTCACACTAGTTATGTATATGCTGTGGCTATATCCAGTGATTCAGAGTTCATCGAATCGGGAAGTTATGATTATACGGTGAGACTATGGGACGTCAAGACAGGTACCTGTAAGACCATGAGTGGTCACACTTATTCTGTAAATGCTCTTGCTATATCCAGTGATTCAGAGTTCATCGTATCGGGAAGTTATGATTATACGGTGAGACTATGGGACGTCAAGACAGGTACCTGTAAGACCATGAGTGGTCACACTAGTTATGTATATGCTGTGGCTATATCCAGTGATTCAGAGTTCATCGAATCGGGAAGTTATGATTATACGGTGAGACTATGGGACGTCAAGACAGGTACCTGTAAGACCATGAGTGGTCACACTAGTTATGTATCATCTGTGGCTATATCCAGTGATTCAGAGTTCATCGAATCGGGAAGTTATGATTATACGGTGAGACTATGGGACGTCAAGACAGGTACCTGTAAGACCATGAGTGGTCACACTTATTCTGTAAATGCTCTTGCTATATCCAGTGATTCAGAGTTCATCGTATCGGGAAGTTATGATTATACGGTGAGACTATGGGACGTCAAGACAGGTACCTGTAAGACCATGAGTGGTCACACTAGTTATGTATCATCTGTGGCTATATCCAGTGATTCAGAGTTCATCGAATCGGGAAGTTATGATTATACGGTGAGACTATGGGACGTCAAGACAGGTACCTGTAAGACCATGAGTGGTCACACTAGTTTTGTATCATCTGTGGCTATATCCAGTGATTCAGAGTTCATCGTATCGGGAAGTTATGATAATACGGTGAGACTATGGGACGTCAAGACAGGTACCTGTAAGACCATGAGTGGTCACACTAGTTCTGCATTATCAGTGGCTATATCCAGTGATTCAGAGTTCATCGAATCGGGAAGTTATGATTATACGGTGAGACTATGGGACGTCAAGACAGGTACCTGTAAGACCATGAGTGGTCACACAGATTCTGTAAGTTCTGTGGCTATATCCAGTGATTCAGAGTTCATCGTATCGGGAAGTGCAGATAAGACGGTGAGACTATGGGATGTCAAGACAGGTACCTGTAAGACCATGAGTGGTCACACTAGTTATGTATCATCTGTGGCTATATCCAGTGATTCAGAGTTCATCGTATCGGGAAGTTATGATTAGACGGTGAGACTATGGGACGTCAAGACAGGTACCTGTAAGACCATGAGTGGTCACACTAGTTGTGTATATGCTGAGGCTATATCCAGTGATTCAGAGTTCATCGTATCGGGAAGTTATGATTAGACGGTGAGACTATGGGACGTCAAGACAGGTACCTGTAAGACCATGAGTGGTCACACTAGTTGTGTAAATGCTATGGCTATATCCAGTGATTCAGAGTTCATCGAATCGGGAAGTTATGATTATACGGTGAGACTATGGGACGTCAAGAAAGGTACCTGTAAGACCATGAGTGGTCACACTTATTCTGTAAATGCTCTTGCTATATCCAGTGATTCAGAGTTCATCGTATCGGGAAGTTATGATAATACGGTGAGACTATGGGACGTCAAGACAGGTACCTGTAAGACTATGAGTGGTCACACTAGTTATGTATTATCTGTGGCTATATCCAGTGATTCAGAGTTCATCGAATCGGGAAGTTATGATTATACGGTGAGACTATGGGACGTCAAGACAGGTACCTGTAAGACCATGAGTGGTCACACTAGTTATGTATCATCTGTGGCTATATCCAGTGATTCAGAGTTCATCGAATCGGGAAGTTATGATTATACGGTGAGACTATGGGACGTCAAGACAGGTACCTGTAAGACCATGAGTGGTCACACAGATTCTGTAAGATCTGTGGCTATATCCAGTGATTCAGAGTTCATCGTATCGGGAAGTTATGATTATTCGGTGAGACTATGGGACGTCAAAACAGGTACCTGTAAGACCATGAGTGGTCACACTAGTTATGTATCATCTGTGGCTATATCCAGTGATTCAGAGTTCATCGAATCGGGAAGTTATGATTATACGGTGAGACTATGGGACGTCAAGAAAGGTACCTGTAAGACCATGAGTGGTCACACTAGTTCTTCATTATCAGTGGCTATATCCAGTGATTCAGAGTTCATCGAATCGGGAAGTTATGATTATACGGTGAGACTATGGGACGTCAAGACAGGTACCTGTAAGACCATGAGTGGTCACACAGATTCTGTAAGATCTGTGGCTATATCCAGTGATTCAGAGTTCATCGTATCGGGAAGTGCAGATAAGACGGTGAGACTATGGGATGTCAAGACAGGTACCTGTAAGACCATGAGTGGTCACACTAGTTATGTATCATCTGTGGCTATATCCAGTGATTCAGAGTTCATCGTATCGGGAAGTTATGATTAGACGGTGAGACTATGGGACGTCAAAACAGGTACCTGTAAGACTATGAGTGGTCACCTAGTTCTGCATTATCAGTGGCTATATCCAGTGATTCAGAGTTCATCGTATCGGGAAGTGCAGATTATACGGTGAGACTATGGGACGTCAAGACAGGTACCTGTAAGACCATGAGTGGTCACACTAGTTATGTATCATCTGTGGCTATATCCGGTGATTCAGAGTTCATCGAATCGGGAAGTTATGATTATACGGTGAGACTATGGGACGTCAAGAAAGGTACCTGTAAGACCATGAGTGGTCACACTAGTTGTGTATATGCTGAGGCTATATCCAGTGATTCAGAGTTCATCGTATCGGGAAGTTATGATTAGACGGTGAGACTATGGGACGTCAAGACAGGTACCTGTAAGACCATGAGTGGTCACACTTATTCTGTAAATGCTCTTGCTATATCCAGTGATTCAGAGTTCATCGTATCGGGAAGTGCAGATTATACGGTGAGACTATGGGACGTCAAGACAGGTACCTGTAAGACCATGAGTGGTCACACTAATGTTGTATATGCTGTGGCTATATCCAGTGATTCAGAGTTCATCGTATCGGGAAGTTATGATTAGACGGTGAGACTATGGGACGTCAAGACAGGTACCTGTAAGACCATGAGTGGTCACACTAGTTATGTATATGCTGTGGCTATATCCAGTGATTCAGAGTTCATCGAATCGGGAAGTTATGATTATACGGTGAGACTATGGGACGTCAAGACAGGTACCTGTAAGACCATGAGTGGTCACACTTATTCTGTAAATGCTCTTGCTATATCCAGTGATTCAGAGTTCATCGTATCGGGAAGTTATGATTATACGGTGAGACTATGGGACGTCAAGACAGGTACCTGTAAGACCATGAGTGGTCACACTAGTTATGTATCATCTGTGGCTATATCCAGTGATTCAGAGTTCATCGAATCGGGAAGTTATGATTATACGGTGAGACTATGGGACGTCAAGACAGGTACCTGTAAGACCATGAGTGGTCACACTAGTTTTGTATCATCTGTGGCTATATCCAGTGATTCAGAGTTCATCGTATCGGGAAGTTATGATAATACGGTGAGACTATGGGACGTCAAGACAGGTACCTGTAAGACCATGAGTGGTCACACTAGTTCTGCATTATCAGTGGCTATATCCAGTGATTCAGAGTTCATCGAATCGGGAAGTTATGATTATACGGTGAGACTATGGGACGTCAAGACAGGTACCTGTAAGACCATGAGTGGTCACACAGATTCTGTAAGTTCTGTGGCTATATCCAGTGATTCAGAGTTCATCGTATCGGGAAGTGCAGATAAGACGGTGAGACTATGGGATGTCAAGACAGGTACCTGTAAGACCATGAGTGGTCACACTAGTTATGTATCATCTGTGGCTATATCCAGTGATTCAGAGTTCATCGTATCGGGAAGTTATGATTAGACGGTGAGACTATGGGACGTCAAGACAGGTACCTGTAAGACCATGAGTGGTCACACTAGTTGTGTATATGCTGAGGCTATATCCAGTGATTCAGAGTTCATCGTATCGGGAAGTTATGATTAGACGGTGAGACTATGGGACGTCAAGACAGGTACCTGTAAGACCATGAGTGGTCACACTAGTTGTGTAAATGCTATGGCTATATCCAGTGATTCAGAGTTCATCGAATCGGGAAGTTATGATTATACGGTGAGACTATGGGACGTCAAGAAAGGTACCTGTAAGACCATGAGTGGTCACACTTATTCTGTAAATGCTCTTGCTATATCCAGTGATTCAGAGTTCATCGTATCGGGAAGTTATGATAATACGGTGAGACTATGGGACGTCAAGACAGGTACCTGTAAGACTATGAGTGGTCACACTAGTTATGTATTATCTGTGGCTATATCCAGTGATTCAGAGTTCATCGAATCGGGAAGTTATGATTATACGGTGAGACTATGGGACGTCAAGACAGGTACCTGTAAGACCATGAGTGGTCACACTAGTTATGTATCATCTGTGGCTATATCCAGTGATTCAGAGTTCATCGAATCGGGAAGTTATGATTATACGGTGAGACTATGGGACGTCAAGACAGGTACCTGTAAGACCATGAGTGGTCACACAGATTCTGTAAGATCTGTGGCTATATCCAGTGATTCAGAGTTCATCGTATCGGGAAGTTATGATTATTCGGTGAGACTATGGGACGTCAAAACAGGTACCTGTAAGACCATGAGTGGTCACACTAGTTATGTATCATCTGTGGCTATATCCAGTGATTCAGAGTTCATCGAATCGGGAAGTTATGATTATACGGTGAGACTATGGGACGTCAAGAAAGGTACCTGTAAGACCATGAGTGGTCACACTAGTTCTTCATTATCAGTGGCTATATCCAGTGATTCAGAGTTCATCGAATCGGGAAGTTATGATTATACGGTGAGACTATGGGACGTCAAGACAGGTACCTGTAAGACCATGAGTGGTCACACAGATTCTGTAAGATCTGTGGCTATATCCAGTGATTCAGAGTTCATCGTATCGGGAAGTGCAGATAAGACGGTGAGACTATGGGATGTCAAGACAGGTACCTGTAAGACCATGAGTGGTCACACTAGTTATGTATCATCTGTGGCTATATCCAGTGATTCAGAGTTCATCGTATCGGGAAGTTATGATTAGACGGTGAGACTATGGGACGTCAAAACAGGTACCTGTAAGACCATGAGTGGTCACACTAGTTGTGTATATGCTGAGGCTATATCCAGTGATTCAGAGTTCATCGTATCGGGAAGTTATGATTAGACGGTGAGACTATGGGACGTCAAGACAGGTACCTGTAAGACCATGAGTGGTCACACTAGTTATGTATCATCTGTGGCTATATCCAGTGATTCAGAGTTCATCGAATCGGGAAGTTATGATTATACGGTGAGACTATGGGACGTCAAGAAAGGTACCTGTAAGACCATGAGTGGTCACACTAGTTATGTATCATCTGTGGCTATATCCAGTGATTCAGAGTTCATCGAATCGGGAAGTTATGATTATACGGTGAGACTATAAGACGTCAAGACAGGTACCTGTAAGACCATGAGTGGTCACACTAGTTATGTATCATCTGTGGCTATATCCAGTGATTCAGAGTTCATCGAATCGGGAAGTTATGATTATACGGTGAGACTATGGGACGTCAAGAAAGGTACCTGTAAGACCATGAGTGGTCACACTAGTTATGTATCATCTGTGGCTATATCCAGTGATTCAGAGTTCATCGAATCGGGAAGTTATGATTATACGGTGAGACTATGGGACGTCAAGAAAGGTACCTGTAAGACCATGAGTGGTCACACTTATTCTGTAAATGCTCTTGCTATATCCAGTGATTCAGAGTTCATCGTATCGGGAAGTTATGATAATACGGTGAGACTATGGGACGTCAAGACAGGTACCTGTAAGACTATGAGTGGTCACACTAGTTATGTATTATCTGTGGCTATATCCAGTGATTCAGAGTTCATCGAATCGGGAAGTTATGATTATACGGTGAGACTATGGGACGTCAAGACAGGTACCTGTAAGACCATGAGTGGTCACACTAGTTTTGTATCATCTGTGGCTATATCCAGTGATTCATTGTTCATCGTATCGGGAAGTGCAGATTATACGGTGAGACTATGGGACGTCAAGACAGGTACCTGTAAGACCATGAGTGGTCACACTAATGTTGTATATGCTGTGGCTATATCCAGTGATTCAGAGTTCATCGTATCGGGAAGTTATGATTAGACGGTGAGACTATGGGACGTCAAGACAGGTACCTGTAAGACCATGAGTGGTCACACTAGTTATGTATATGCTGTGGCTATATCCAGTGATTCAGAGTTCATCGAATCGGGAAGTTATGATTATACGGTGAGACTATGGGACGTCAAGACAGGTACCTGTAAGACCATGAGTGGTCACACTAGTTGTGTAAATGCTATGGCTATATCCAGTGATTCAGAGTTCATCGAATCGGGAAGTTATGATTATACGGTGAGACTATGGGACGTCAAGAAAGGTACCTGTAAGACCATGAGTGGTCACACTTATTCTGTAAATGCTCTTGCTATATCCAGTGATTCAGAGTTCATCGTATCGGGAAGTTATGATAATACGGTGAGACTATGGGACGTCAAGACAGGTACCTGTAAGACTATGAGTGGTCACACTAGTTATGTATTATCTGTGGCTATATCCAGTGATTCAGAGTTCATCGTATCGGGAAGTTATGATTATACGGTGAGACTATGGGACGTCAAGACAGGTACCTGTAAGACCATGAGTGGTCACACTAGTTATGTATATGCTGTGGCTATATCCAGTGATTCAGAGTTCATCGAATCGGGAAGTTATGATTAGACGGTGAGACTATGGGACGTCAAGACAGGTACCTGTAAGACCATGAGTGGTCACACTAGTTGTGTAAATGCTATGGCTATATCCAGTGATTCAGAGTTCATCGTATCGGGAAGTTATGATTATACGGTGAGACTATGGGACGTCAAGACAGGTACCTGTAAGACCATGAGTGGTCACACTAGTTTTGTATCATCTGTGGCTATATCCAGTGATTCAGAGTTCATCGAATCGGGAAGTTATGATTATACGGTGAGACTATGGGACGTCAAGACAGGTACCTGTAAGACCATGAGTGGTCACACTAGTTGTGTAAATGCTATGGCTATATCCAGTGATTCAGAGTTCATCGAATCGGGAAGTTATGATTATACGGTGAGACTATGGGACGTCAAGACAGGTACCTGTAAGACCATGAGTGGTCACACTAGTTGTGTAAATGCTATGGCTATATCCAGTGATTCAGAGTTCATCGTATCGGGAAGTTATGATAATACGGTGAGACTATGGGACGTCAAGACAGGTACCTGTAAGACTATGAGTGGTCACACTAGTTATGTATTATCTGTGGCTATATCCAGTGATTCAGAGTTCATCGAATCGGGAAGTTATGATTATACGGTGAGACTATGGGACGTCAAGACAGGTACCTGTAAGACCATGAGTGGTCACACTAGTTATGTATCATCTGTGGCTATATCCAGTGATTCAGAGTTCATCGAATCGGGAAGTTATGATTATACGGTGAGACTATGGGACGTCAAGACAGGTACCTGTAAGACCATGAGTGGTCACACTAGTTGTGTATATGCTGAGGCTATATCCAGTGATTCAGAGTTCATCGTATCGGGAAGTTATGATTATACGGTGAGACTATGGGACGTCAAGACAGGTACCTGTAAGACTATGAGTGGTCACACTAGTTATGTATTATCTGTGGCTATATCCAGTGATTCAGAGTTCATCGAATCGGGAAGTTATGATTATACGGTGAGACTATGGGACGTCAAGACAGGTACCTGTAAGACCATGAGTGGTCACACTAGTTCTTCATTATCAGTGGCTATATCCAGTGATTCAGAGTTCATCGAATCGGGAAGTTATGATTATACGGTGAGACTATGGGACGTCAAGACAGGTACCTGTAAGACCATGAGTGGTCACACAGATTCTGTAAGATCTGTGGCTATATCCAGTGATTCAGAGTTCATCGTATCGGGAAGTGCAGATAAGACGGTGAGACTATGGGATGTCAAGACAGGTACCTGTAAGACCATGAGTGGTCACACTAGTTATGTATCATCTGTGGCTATATCCAGTGATTCAGAGTTCATCGTATCGGGAAGTTATGATTAGACGGTGAGACTATGGGACGTCAAAACAGGTACCTGTAAGACCATGAGTGGTCACACTAGTTGTGTATATGCTGAGGCTATATCCAGTGATTCAGAGTTCATCGTATCGGGAAGTTATGATTAGACGGTGAGACTATGGGACGTCAAGACAGGTACCTGTAAGACCATGAGTGGTCACACTAGTTATGTATCATCTGTGGCTATATCCAGTGATTCAGAGTTCATCGAATCGGGAAGTTATGATTATACGGTGAGACTATGGGACGTCAAGAAAGGTACCTGTAAGACCATGAGTGGTCACACTAGTTATGTATCATCTGTGGCTATATCCAGTGATTCAGAGTTCATCGAATCGGGAAGTGGAGATTATACGGTGAGACTATGGGACGTCAAGACAGGTACCTGTAAGACCATGAGTGGTCACACTAGTTCTTCATTATCAGTGGCTATATCCAGTGATTCAGAGTTCATCGTATCGGGAAGTTATGATTAGACGGTGAGACTATGGGACGTCAAAACAGGTACCTGTAAGACCATGAGTGGTCACACTAGTTATGTATGATCTGTGGCTATATCCAGTGATTCAGAGTTCATCGTATCGGGAAGTTATGATTATACGGTGAGACTATAAGACGTCAAGACAGGTACCTGTAAGACCATGAGTGGTCACACTAGTTATGTATCATCTGTGGCTATATCCAGTGATTCAGAGTTCATCGAATCGGGAAGTTATGATTATACGGTGAGACTATGGGACGTCAAGAAAGGTACCTGTAAGACCATGAGTGGTCACACTAGTTATGTATCATCTGTGGCTATATCCAGTGATTCAGAGTTCATCGAATCGGGAAGTTATGATTATACGGTGAGACTATGGGACGTCAAGAAAGGTACCTGTAAGACCATGAGTGGTCACACTTATTCTGTAAATGCTCTTGCTATATCCAGTGATTCAGAGTTCATCGTATCGGGAAGTTATGATAATACGGTGAGACTATGGGACGTCAAGACAGGTACCTGTAAGACTATGAGTGGTCACACTAGTTATGTATTATCTGTGGCTATATCCAGTGATTCAGAGTTCATCGAATCGGGAAGTTATGATTATACGGTGAGACTATGGGACGTCAAGACAGGTACCTGTAAGACCATGAGTGGTCACACTAGTTTTGTATCATCTGTGGCTATATCCAGTGATTCATTGTTCATCGTATCGGGAAGTGCAGATTATACGGTGAGACTATGGGACGTCAAGACAGGTACCTGTAAGACCATGAGTGGTCACACTAATGTTGTATATGCTGTGGCTATATCCAGTGATTCAGAGTTCATCGTATCGGGAAGTTATGATTAGACGGTGAGACTATGGGACGTCAAGACAGGTACCTGTAAGACCATGAGTGGTCACACTAGTTATGTATATGCTGTGGCTATATCCAGTGATTCAGAGTTCATCGAATCGGGAAGTTATGATTATACGGTGAGACTATGGGACGTCAAGACAGGTACCTGTAAGACCATGAGTGGTCACACTAGTTGTGTAAATGCTATGGCTATATCCAGTGATTCAGAGTTCATCGAATCGGGAAGTTATGATTATACGGTGAGACTATGGGACGTCAAGAAAGGTACCTGTAAGACCATGAGTGGTCACACTTATTCTGTAAATGCTCTTGCTATATCCAGTGATTCAGAGTTCATCGTATCGGGAAGTTATGATAATACGGTGAGACTATGGGACGTCAAGACAGGTACCTGTAAGACTATGAGTGGTCACACTAGTTATGTATTATCTGTGGCTATATCCAGTGATTCAGAGTTCATCGTATCGGGAAGTTATGATTATACGGTGAGACTATGGGACGTCAAGACAGGTACCTGTAAGACCATGAGTGGTCACACTAGTTATGTATATGCTGTGGCTATATCCAGTGATTCAGAGTTCATCGAATCGGGAAGTTATGATTATACGGTGAGACTATGGGACGTCAAGACAGGTACCTGTAAGACCATGAGTGGTCACACTAGTTGTGTAAATGCTATGGCTATATCCAGTGATTCAGAGTTCATCGTATCGGGAAGTTATGATTATACGGTGAGACTATGGGACGTCAAGACAGGTACCTGTAAGACCATGAGTGGTCACACTAGTTTTGTATCATCTGTGGCTATATCCAGTGATTCAGAGTTCATCGAATCGGGAAGTTATGATTATACGGTGAGACTATGGGACGTCAAGACAGGTACCTGTAAGACCATGATTGGTCACACTAGTTGTGTAAATGCTATGGCTATATCCAGTGATTCAGAGTTCATCGAATCGGGAAGTTATGATTATACGGTGAGACTATGGGACGTCAAGACAGGTACCTGTAAGACCATGAGTGGTCACACTAGTTGTGTAAATGCTATGGCTATATCCAGTGATTCAGAGTTCATCGTATCGGGAAGTTATGATAATACGGTGAGACTATGGGACGTCAAGACAGGTACCTGTAAGACTATGAGTGGTCACACTAGTTATGTATTATCTGTGGCTATATCCAGTGATTCAGAGTTCATCGAATCGGGAAGTTATGATTATACGGTGAGACTATGGGACGTCAAGACAGGTACCTGTAAGACCATGAGTGGTCACACTAGTTATGTATCATCTGTGGCTATATCCAGTGATTCAGAGTTCATCGAATCGGGAAGTTATGATTATACGGTGAGACTATGGGACGTCAAGACAGGTACCTGTAAGACCATGAGTGGTCACACTAGTTGTGTATATGCTGAGGCTATATCCAGTGATTCAGAGTTCATCGTATCGGGAAGTTATGATTATACGGTGAGACTATGGGACGTCAAGACAGGTACCTGTAAGACTATGAGTGGTCACACTAGTTATGTATTATCTGTGGCTATATCCAGTGATTCAGAGTTCATCGAATCGGGAAGTTATGATTATACGGTGAGACTATGGGACGTCAAGACAGGTACCTGTAAGACCATGAGTGGTCACACTAGTTATGTATGATCTGTGGCTATATCCAGTGATTCAGAGTTCATCGTATCGGGAAGTTATGATTATACGGTGAGACTATGGGACGTCAAGACAGGTACCTGTAAGACCATGAGTGGTCACACTAGTTATGTATATGCTGTGGCTATATCCAGTGATTCAGAGTTCATCGAATCGGGAAGTTATGATTATACGGTGAGACTATGGGACGTCAAGACAGGTACCTGTAAGACCATGAGTGGTCACACTAGTTTTGTATCATCTGTGGCTATATCCAGTGATTCAGAGTTCATCGTATCGGGAAGTGCAGATAAGACGGTGAGACTATGGGACGTCAAGACAGGTACCTGTAAGACTATGAGTGGTCACACTAGTTATGTATTATCTGTGGCTATATCCAGTGATTCAGAGTTCATCGAATCGGGAAGTTATGATTATACGGTGAGACTATGGGACGTCAAGACAGGTACCTGTAAGACCATGAGTGGTCACACTAGTTGTGTAAATGCTATGGCTATATCCAGTGATTCAGAGTTCATCGAATCGGGAAGTTATGATTATACGGTGAGACTATGGGACGTCAAGAAAGGTACCTGTAAGACCATGAGTGGTCACACAGATTCTGTAAGATCTGTGGCTATATCCAGTGATTCAGAGTTCATCGTATCGGGAAGTTATGATTAGACGGTGAGACTATGGGACGTCAAAACAGGTACCTGTAAGACCATGAGTGGTCACACTAGTTGTGTATATGCTGAGGCTATATCCAGTGATTCAGAGTTCATCGTATCGGGAAGTTATGATTAGACGGTGAGACTATGGGACGTCAAGACAGGTACCTGTAAGACCATGAGTGGTCACACTAGTTATGTATCATCTGTGGCTATATCCAGTGATTCAGAGTTCATCGAATCGGGAAGTTATGATTATACGGTGAGACTATGGGACGTCAAGAAAGGTACCTGTAAGACCATGAGTGGTCACACTAGTTATGTATCATCTGTGGCTATATCCAGTGATTCAGAGTTCATCGAATCGGGAAGTTATGATTATACGGTGAGACTATAAGACGTCAAGACAGGTACCTGTAAGACCATGAGTGGTCACACTAGTTATGTATCATCTGTGGCTATATCCAGTGATTCAGAGTTCATCGAATCGGGAAGTTATGATTATACGGTGAGACTATGGGACGTCAAGAAAGGTACCTGTAAGACCATGAGTGGTCACACTAGTTATGTATCATCTGTGGCTATATCCAGTGATTCAGAGTTCATCGAATCGGGAAGTTATGATTATACGGTGAGACTATGGGACGTCAAGAAAGGTACCTGTAAGACCATGAGTGGTCACACTTATTCTGTAAATGCTCTTGCTATATCCAGTGATTCAGAGTTCATCGTATCGGGAAGTTATGATAATACGGTGAGACTATGGGACGTCAAGACAGGTACCTGTAAGACTATGAGTGGTCACACTAGTTATGTATTATCTGTGGCTATATCCAGTGATTCAGAGTTCATCGAATCGGGAAGTTATGATTATACGGTGAGACTATGGGACGTCAAGACAGGTACCTGTAAGACCATGAGTGGTCACACTAGTTTTGTATCATCTGTGGCTATATCCAGTGATTCATTGTTCATCGTATCGGGAAGTGCAGATTATACGGTGAGACTATGGGACGTCAAGACAGGTACCTGTAAGACCATGAGTGGTCACACTAATGTTGTATATGCTGTGGCTATATCCAGTGATTCAGAGTTCATCGTATCGGGAAGTTATGATTAGACGGTGAGACTATGGGACGTCAAGACAGGTACCTGTAAGACCATGAGTGGTCACACTAGTTATGTATATGCTGTGGCTATATCCAGTGATTCAGAGTTCATCGAATCGGGAAGTTATGATTATACGGTGAGACTATGGGACGTCAAGACAGGTACCTGTAAGACCATGAGTGGTCACACTAGTTGTGTAAATGCTATGGCTATATCCAGTGATTCAGAGTTCATCGAATCGGGAAGTTATGATTATACGGTGAGACTATGGGACGTCAAGAAAGGTACCTGTAAGACCATGAGTGGTCACACTTATTCTGTAAATGCTCTTGCTATATCCAGTGATTCAGAGTTCATCGTATCGGGAAGTTATGATAATACGGTGAGACTATGGGACGTCAAGACAGGTACCTGTAAGACTATGAGTGGTCACACTAGTTATGTATTATCTGTGGCTATATCCAGTGATTCAGAGTTCATCGTATCGGGAAGTTATGATTATACGGTGAGACTATGGGACGTCAAGACAGGTACCTGTAAGACCATGAGTGGTCACACTAGTTATGTATATGCTGTGGCTATATCCAGTGATTCAGAGTTCATCGAATCGGGAAGTTATGATTATACGGTGAGACTATGGGACGTCAAGACAGGTACCTGTAAGACCATGAGTGGTCACACTAGTTGTGTAAATGCTATGGCTATATCCAGTGATTCAGAGTTCATCGTATCGGGAAGTTATGATTATACGGTGAGACTATGGGACGTCAAGACAGGTACCTGTAAGACCATGAGTGGTCACACTAGTTTTGTATCATCTGTGGCTATATCCAGTGATTCAGAGTTCATCGAATCGGGAAGTTATGATTATACGGTGAGACTATGGGACGTCAAGACAGGTACCTGTAAGACCATGAGTGGTCACACTAGTTG
The DNA here is from genome assembly GCA_946699065.1 of Loxodes magnus. Lineage (NCBI taxonomy): Eukaryota > Ciliophora > Karyorelictea > Loxodida > Loxodidae > Loxodes > Loxodes magnus. The sequence continues at coordinate 54,141 of CAMPDV010001046.1, forward strand.
TGTAAATGCTATGGCTATATCCAGTGATTCAGAGTTCATCGAATCGGGAAGTTATGATTATACGGTGAGACTATGGGACGTCAAGACAGGTACCTGTAAGACCATGAGTGGTCACACTAGTTGTGTAAATGCTATGGCTATATCCAGTGATTCAGAGTTCATCGTATCGGGAAGTTATGATAATACGGTGAGACTATGGGACGTCAAGACAGGTACCTGTAAGACTATGAGTGGTCACACTAGTTATGTATTATCTGTGGCTATATCCAGTGATTCAGAGTTCATCGAATCGGGAAGTTATGATTATACGGTGAGACTATGGGACGTCAAGACAGGTACCTGTAAGACCATGAGTGGTCACACTAGTTATGTATCATCTGTGGCTATATCCAGTGATTCAGAGTTCATCGAATCGGGAAGTTATGATTATACGGTGAGACTATGGGACGTCAAGACAGGTACCTGTAAGACCATGAGTGGTCACACTAGTTGTGTATATGCTGAGGCTATATCCAGTGATTCAGAGTTCATCGTATCGGGAAGTTATGATTATACGGTGAGACTATGGGACGTCAAGACAGGTACCTGTAAGACTATGAGTGGTCACACTAGTTATGTATTATCTGTGGCTATATCCAGTGATTCAGAGTTCATCGAATCGGGAAGTTATGATTATACGGTGAGACTATGGGACGTCAAGACAGGTACCTGTAAGACCATGAGTGGTCACACTAGTTATGTATGATCTGTGGCTATATCCAGTGATTCAGAGTTCATCGTATCGGGAAGTTATGATTATACGGTGAGACTATGGGACGTCAAGACAGGTACCTGTAAGACCATGAGTGGTCACACTAGTTATGTATATGCTGTGGCTATATCCAGTGATTCAGAGTTCATCGAATCGGGAAGTTATGATTATACGGTGAGACTATGGGACGTCAAGACAGGTACCTGTAAGACCATGAGTGGTCACACTAGTTTTGTATCATCTGTGGCTATATCCAGTGATTCAGAGTTCATCGTATCGGGAAGTGCAGATAAGACGGTGAGACTATGGGACGTCAAGACAGGTACCTGTAAGACCATGAGTGGTCACACACATTCTGTAAGTTCTGTGGCTATATCCAGTGATTCGGAGTTCATCGAATCGGGAAGTTATGATAAGACGTTGAGACAATGGGACGTCAAGACAGGTACCTGTAAGACCATGAGTGGTCACACTAGTTCTGCATTATCAGTGGCTATATCCAGTGATTCAGAGTTCATCGTATCGGGAAGTTATTATAAGACGGTGAGACTATGGGACGTCAAGACAGGTACCTGTAAGACCATGAGTGGTCACACTAGTTATGTATCATCTGTGGCTATATCCAGTGATTCAGAGTTCATCGAATCGGGAAGTTATGATTATACGGTGAGACTATGGGACGTCAAGACAGGTACCTGTAAGACCATGAGTGGTCACACTAGTTGTGTATATGCTGAGGCTATATCCAGTGATTCAGAGTTCATCGTATCGGGAAGTTATGATTAGACGGTGAGACTATGGGACGTCAAGACAGGTACCTGTAAGACCATGAGTGGTCACATTAGTTTTGTATCATCTGTGGCTATATCCAGTGATTCAGAGTTCATCGAATCGGGAAGTTATGATTATACGGTGAGACTATGGGACGTCAAGAAAGGTACCTGTAAGACCATGAGTGGTCACACTTATTCTGTAAATGCTCTTGCTATATCCAGTGATTCAGAGTTCATCGAATCGGGAAGTTATGATTATACGGTGAGACTATGGGACGTCAAGAAAGGTACCTGTAAGACCATGAGTGGTCACACTTATTCTGTAAATGCTCTTGCTATATCCAGTGATTCAGAGTTCATCGAATCGGGAAGTTATGATTATACGGTGAGACTATGGGACGTCAAGACAGGTACCTGTAAGACTATGAGTGGTCACACTAGTTATGTATTATCTGTGGCTATATCCAGTGATTCAGAGTTCATCGAATCGGGAAGTTATGATTAGACGGTGAGACTATGGGACGTCAAGACAGGTACCTGTAAGACCATGAGTGGTCACACTTATTCTGTAAATGCTCTTGCTATATCCAGTGATTCAGAGTTCATCGTATCGGGAAGTTATGATTATACGGTGAGACTATGGGACGTCAAGACAGGTACCTGTAAGACCATGAGTGGTCACACTAGTTATGTATATGCTGTGGCTATATCCAGTGATTCAGAGTTCATCGAATCGGGAAGTTATGATTATACGGTGAGACTATGGGACGTCAAGACAGGTACCTGTAAGACCATGAGTGGTCACACTTATTCTGTAAATGCTCTTGCTATATCCAGTGATTCAGAGTTCATCGTATCGGGAAGTTATGATTATACGGTGAGACTATGGGACGTCAAGACAGGTACCTGTAAGACCATGAGTGGTCACACTAGTTATGTATATGCTGTGGCTATATCCAGTGATTCAGAGTTCATCGAATCGGGAAGTTATGATTATACGGTGAGACTATGGGACGTCAAGACAGGTACCTGTAAGACCATGAGTGGTCACACTAGTTGTGTAAATGCTATGGCTATATCCAGTGATTCAGAGTTCATCGAATCGGGAAGTTATGATTAGACGGTGAGACTATGGGACGTCAAGACAGGTACCTGTAAGACCATGAGTGGTCACACTAGTTGTGTATATGCTGAGGCTATATCCAGTGATTCAGAGTTCATCGAATCGGGAAGTGATGACTAGACGGTGAGACTATGGGACGTCAAGACAGGTACCTGTAAGACCATGAGTGGTCACACACATTCTGTAAGTTCTGTGACTATATCCAGTGATTAAGAGTTCATCGTATCGGGAAGTTATGATTATACGGTGAGACTATGGGACGTCAAAACAGGTACCTGTAAGACTATGAGTGGTCACACTAGTTCTGCATTATCAGTGACATATCCAGTGATTCAGAGTTCATCGAATCGGGAAGTTATGATTATACGGTGAGACTATGGGACGTCAAGACAGGTACCTGTAAGACCATGAGTGGTCACACAGATTCTGTAAGATCTGTGGCTATATCCAGTGATTCAGAGTTCATCGTATCGGGAAGTTATGATTATTCGGTGAGACTATGGGACGTCAAAACAGGTACCTGTAAGACCATGAGTGGTCACACTAGTTCTGCATTATCAGTGGCTATATCCAGTGATTCAGAGTTCATCGTATCGGGAAGTTATTATAAGACGGTGAGACTATGTGACGTCAAGAAAGGTACCTGTAAGACCATGAGTGGTCACACTAGTTATGTATTATTTGTGGCTATATCCAGTGATTCAGAGTTCATCGAATCGGGAAGTTATGATTATACGGTGAGACTATGGGACGTCAAGACAGGTACCTGTAAGACCATGAGTGGTCACACTAGTTCTGCATTATCAGTGGCTATATCCAGTGATTCAGAGTTCATCGAATCGGGAAGTTATGATTATACGGTGAGACTATGGGACGTCAAGACAGGTACCTGTAAGACCATGAGTGGTCACACACATTCTGTAAGTTCTGTGACTATATCCAGTGATTAAGAGTTCATCGTATCGGGAAGTTATGATTATACGGTGAGACTATGGGACGTCAAGACAGGTACCTGTAAGACTATGAGTGGTCACACTAGTTCTGCATTATCAGTGACATATCCAGTGATTCAGAGTTCATCGAATCGGGAAGTTATGATTATACGGTGAGACTATGGGACGTCAAGACAGGTACCTGTAAGACTATGAGTGGTCACACAGATTTTGTAAGATCTGTGGCTATATCCAGTGATTCAGAGTTCATCGTATCGGGAAGTTATGATTATTCGGTGAGACTATGGGACGTCAAGACAGGTACCTGTAAGACCATGAGTGGTCACACTAGTTCTGCATTATCAGTGGCTATATCCAGTGATTCAGAGTTCATCGTATCGGGAAGTTATTATAAGACGGTGAGACTATGTGACGTCAAGAAAGGTACCTGTAAGACCATGAGTGGTCACACTAGTTATGTATCATCTGTGGCTATATCCAGTGATTCAGAGTTCATCGAATCGGGAAGTTATGATTATACGGTGAGACTATGGGACGTCAAGACAGGTACCTGTAAGACCATGAGTGGTCACACTAGTTGTGTAAATGCTATGGCTATATCCAGTGATTCAGAGTTCATCGAATCGGGAAGTCATTATTATACGGTGAGACTATGGGACGTCAAGACAGGTACCTGTAAGACCATGAGTGGTCACACTAGTTCTGCATTATCAGTGGCTATATCCAGTGATTCAGAGTTCATCGTATCGGGAAGTTATGATTAGACGTTGAGACTATGGGACTTCAAGACAGGTACCTGTAAGACCATGAGTGGTCACACTAGTTCTGTATAATCTGTGGCTATATCCAGTGATTCAGAGTTCATCGTATCGGGAAGTTATGATTAGACGGTGAGACTATGGGACGTCAAGACAGGTACCTGTAAGACCATGAGTGGTCACACTAGTTGTGTATATGCTGAGGCTATATCCAGTGATTCAGAGTTCATCGTATCGGGAAGTTATGATTAGACGGTGAGACTATGGGACGTCAAAACAGGTACCTGTAAGACCATGAGTGGTCACACTAGTTATGTATATGCTGTGGCTATATCCAGTGATTCAGAGTTCATCGTATCGGGAAGTGCAGATAAAACGGTGAGACTATGGGACGTCAAGACAGGTACCTGTAAGACCATGAGTGGTCACACTAGTTCTGCATTATCAGTGGCTATATCCAGTGATTCAGAGTTCATCGAATCGGGAAGTTATGATTATACGGTGAGACTATGGGACGTCAAAACAGGTACCTGTAAGACTATGAGTGGTCACACTAGTTCTGCATTATCAGTGACATATCCAGTGATTCAGAGTTCATCGAATCGGGAAGTTATGATTATACGGTGAGACTATGGGACGTCAAGACAGGTACCTGTAAGACCATGAGTGGTCACACTAGTTATGTATATGCTGTGGCTATATCCAGTGATTCAGAGTTCATCGAATCGGGAAGTCATGACTAGACGGTGAGACTATGGGACGTCAAGACAGGTACCTGTAAGACCATGAGTGGTCACACACATTCTGTAAGTTCTGTGACTATATCCAGTGATTAAGAGTTCATCGTATCGGGAAGTTATAATAAGACGGTGAGACTATGGGACGTCAAAACAGGTACCTGTAAGACTATGAGTGGTCACACTAGTTCTGCATTATCAGTGACATATCCAGTGATTCAGAGTTCATCGAATCGGGAAGTTATGACTAGACGGTGAGACTATGGGACGTCAAGACAGGTACCTGTAAGACCATGAGTGGTCACACTAGTTATGTATATGCTGTGGCTATATCCAGTGATTAAGAGTTCATCGTATCGTGAAGTCATTATTATACGGTGAGACTATGGGACGTCAAGACAGGTACCTGTAAGACCATGAGTGGTCACACTAGTTCTGCATTATCAGTGGCTATATCCAGTGATTCAGAGTTCATCGTATCGGGAAGTTATGATTAGACGTTGAGACTATGGGACTTCAAGACAGGTACCTGTAAGACCATGAGTGGTCACACTAGTTCTGTATAATCTGTGGCTATATCCAGTGATTCAGAGTTCATCGTATCGGGAAGTTATGATTAGACGGTGAGACTATGGGACGTCAAGACAGGTACCTGTAAGACCATGAGTGGTCACACTAGTTATGTATATGCTGTGGCTATATCCAGTGATTCAGAGTTCATCGTATCGGGAAGTGCAGATAAAACGGTGAGACTATGGGACGTCAAGACAGGTACCTGTAAGACCATGAGTGGTCACACACATTCTGTAAGTTCTGTGACTATATCCAGTGATTAAGAGTTCATCGAATCGGGAAGTTATGATTATACGGTGAGACTATGGGACGTCAAAACAGGTACCTGTAAGACTATGAGTGGTCACACTAGTTCTGCATTATCAGTGACATATCCAGTGATTCAGAGTTCATCGAATCGGGAAGTTATGATTATACGGTGAGACTATGGGACGTCAAGACAGGTACCTGTAAGACCATGAGTGGTCACACTAGTTATGTATGATCTGTGGCTATATCCAGTGATTCAGAGTTCATCGAATCGGGAAGTTATGACTAGACGGTGAGACTATGGGACGTCAAGACAGGTACCTGTAAGACCATGAGTGGTCACACTAGTTATGTATATGCTGTGGCTATATCCAGTGATTCAGAGTTCATCGAATCGGGAAGTGATGACTAGACGGTGAGACTATGGGACGTCAAGACAGGTACCTGTAAGACCATGAGTGGTCACACACATTCTGTAAGTTCTGTGACTATATCCAGTGATTAAGAGTTCATCGTATCGGGAAGTTATAATAAGACGGTGAGACTATAAGACGTCAAGACAGGTACCTGTAAGACCATGAGTGGTCACACTAGTTATGTATCATCTGTGGCTATATCCAGTGATTCAGAGTTCATCGAATCGGGAAGTTATGATTATACGGTGAGACTATGGGACGTCAAGACAGGTACCTGTAAGACTATGAGTGGTCACACTAGTTCTGTATTATCAGTGGCTATATCCAGTGATTCAGAGTTCATCGTATCGGGAAGTTATAATAAGACGGTGAGACTATGGGACGTCAAAACAGGTACCTGTAAGACTATGGGTGGTCACACTAGTTCTGCATTATAAGTGACATATCCAGTGATTCAGAGTTCATCGAATCGGGAAGTTATGACTAGACGGTGAGACTATGGGACGTCAAGACAGGTACCTGTAAGACCATGAGTGGTCACACTAGTTATGTATATGCTGTGGCTATATCCAGTGATTAAGAGTTCATCGTATCGGGAAGTCATTATTATACGGTGAGACTATGGGACGTCAAGACAGGTACCTGTAAGACCATGAGTGGTCACACTAGTTGTGTATATGCTGAGGCTATATCCAGTGATTCAGAGTTCATCGTATCGGGAAGTTATGATTATACGGTGAGACTATGGGACGTCAAGACAGGTACCTGTAAGACTATGAGTGGTCACACTAGTTATGTATTATCTGTGGCTATATCCAGTGATTCAGAGTTCATCGAATCGGGAAGTTATGATTATACGGTGAGACTATGGGACGTCAAGACAGGTACCTGTAAGACCATGAGTGGTCACACTAGTTATGTATGATCTGTGGCTATATCCAGTGATTCAGAGTTCATCGTATCGGGAAGTTATGATTATACGGTGAGACTATGGGACGTCAAGACAGGTACCTGTAAGACCATGAGTGGTCACACACATTCTGTAAGTTCTGTGACTATATCCAGTGATTAAGAGTTCATCGTATCGGGAAGTTATAATAAGACGGTGAGACTATGGGACGTCAAAACAGGTACCTGTAAGACTATGAGTGGTCACACTAGTTCTGCATTATCAGTGACATATCCAGTGATTCAGAGTTCATCGAATCGGGAAGTTATGACTAGACGGTGAGACTATGGGACGTCAAGACAGGTACCTGTAAGACCATGAGTGGTCACACTAGTTATGTATATGCTGTGGCTATATCCAGTGATTAAGAGTTCATCGTATCGGGAAGTCATTATTATACGGTGAGACTATGGGACGTCAAGACAGGTACCTGTAAGACCATGAGTGGTCACACGAGTTCTGCATTATCAGTGGCTATATCCAGTGATTCAGAGTTCATCGTATCGGGAAGTTATAATAAGACGGTGAGACTATGGGACGTCAAAACAGGTACCTGTAAGACTATGAGTGGTCACACTAGTTCTGCATTATCAGTGACATATCCAGTGATTCAGAGTTCATCGAATCGGGAAGTTATGACTAGACGGTGAGACTATGGGACGTCAAGACAGGTACCTGTAAGACCATGAGTGGTCACACTAGTTATGTATATGCTGTGGCTATATCCAGTGATTAAGAGTTCATCGTATCGGGAAGTCATTATTATACGGTGAGACTATGGGACGTCAAGACAGGTACCTGTAAGACCATGAGTGGTCACACAGATTCTGTAAGATCTGTGGCTATATCCAGTGATTCAGAGTTCATCGTATCGGGAAGTTATGATTAGACGTTGAGACTATGGGACTTCAAGACAGGTACCTGTAAGACCATGAGTGGTCACACTAGTTCTGTATAATCTGTGGCTATATCCAGTGATTCAGAGTTCATCGTATCGGGAAGTTATGATTAGACGGTGAGACTATGGGACGTCAAGACAGGTACCTGTAAGACCATGAGTGGTCACACTAGTTATGTATATGCTGTGGCTATATCCAGTGATTCAGAGTTCATCGTATCGGGAAGTGCAGATAAAACGGTGAGACTATGGGACGTCAAGACAGGTACCTGTAAGACCATGAGTGGTCACACACATTCTGTAAGTTCTGTGACTATATCCAGTGATTAAGAGTTCATCGAATCGGGAAGTTATGATTATACGGTGAGACTATGGGACGTCAAAACAGGTACCTGTAAGACTATGAGTGGTCACACTAGTTCTGCATTATCAGTGACATATCCAGTGATTCAGAGTTCATCGAATCGGGAAGTTATGATTATACGGTGAGACTATGGGACGTCAAGACAGGTACCTGTAAGACCATGAGTGGTCACACTAGTTCTGTATAATCTGTGGCTATATCCAGTGATTCAGAGTTCATCGAATCGGGAAGTTATGACTAGACGGTGAGACTATGGGACGTCAAGACAGGTACCTGTAAGACCATGAGTGGTCACACTAGTTATGTATATGCTGTGGCTATATCCAGTGATTCAGAGTTCATCGAATCGGGAAGTGATGACTAGACGGTGAGACTATGGGACGTCAAGACAGGTACCTGTAAGACCATGAGTGGTCACACACATTCTGTAAGTTCTGTGACTATATCCAGTGATTAAGAGTTCATCGTATCGGGAAGTTATAATAAGACGGTGAGACTATAAGACGTCAAGACAGGTACCTGTAAGACCATGAGTGGTCACACTAGTTATGTATCATCTGTGGCTATATCCAGTGATTCAGAGTTCATCGAATCGGGAAGTTATGATTATACGGTGAGACTATGGGACGTCAAGACAGGTACCTGTAAGACTATGAGTGGTCACACTAGTTCTGTATTATCAGTGGCTATATCCAGTGATTCAGAGTTCATCGTATCGGGAAGTTATGATTATACGGTGAGACTATGGGACGTCAAGACAGGTACCTGTAAGGCCATGAGTGGTCACACTAGTTATGTATCATCTGTGGCTATATCCAGTGATTCAGAGTTCATCGAATCGGGAAGTTATGATTATACGGTGAGACTATGGGACGTCAAGACAGGTACCTGTAAGACCATGAGTGGTCACACTAGTTCTGCATTATCAGTGGCTATATCCAGTGATTCAGAGTTCATCGTATCGGGAAGTTATGATTATACGGTGAGACTATGGGACGTCAAGAAAGGTACCTGTAAGACCATGAGTGGTCACACTAGTTGTGTATATGCTGAGGCTATATCCAGTGATTCAGAGTTCATCGTATCGGGAAGTTATGATTATACGGTGAGACTATGGGACGTCAAAACAGGTACCTGTAAGACTATGAGTGGTCACACTAGTTCTGCATTATCAGTGACATATCCAGTGATTCAGAGTTCATCGAATCGGGAAGTTATGATTATACGGTGAGACTATGGGACGTCAAGACAGGTACCTGTAAGACCATGAGTGGTCACACTAGTTATGTATGATCTGTGGCTATATCCAGTGATTCAGAGTTCATCGAATCGGGAAGTTATGACTAGACGGTGAGACTATGGGACGTCAAGACAGGTACCTGTAAGACCATGAGTGGTCACACTAGTTATGTATCATCTGTGGCTATATCCAGTGATTCAGAGTTCATCGAATCGGGAAGTGATGACTAGACGGTGAGACTATGGGACGTCAAGACAGGTACCTGTAAGACCATGAGTGGTCACACACATTCTGTAAGTTCTGTGACTATATCCAGTGATTAAGAGTTCATCGTATCGGGAAGTTATAATAAGACGGTGAGACTATAAGACGTCAAGACAGGTACCTGTAAGACCATGAGTGGTCACACTAGTTATGTATCATCTGTGGCTATATCCAGTGATTCAGAGTTCATCGAATCGGGAAGTTATGATTATACGGTGAGACTATGGGACGTCAAGACAGGTACCTGTAAGACTATGAGTGGTCACACTAGTTCTGTATTATCAGTGGCTATATCCAGTGATTCAGAGTTCATCGTATCGGGAAGTTATGATTATACGGTGAGACTATGGGACGTCAAGACAGGTACCTGTAAGACCATGAGTGGTCACACACATTCTGTAAGTTCTGTGACTATATCCAGTGATTAAGAGTTCATCGTATCGGGAAGTTATAATAAGACGGTGAGACTATGGGACGTCAAAACAGGTACCTGTAAGACTATGAGTGGTCACACTAGTTCTGCATTATCAGTGACATATCCAGTGATTCAGAGTTCATCGAATCGGGAAGTTATGACTAGACGGTGAGACTATGGGACGTCAAGACAGGTACCTGTAAGACCATGAGTGGTCACACTAGTTATGTATATGCTGTGGCTATATCCAGTGATTAAGAGTTCATCGTATCGGGAAGTGCAGATTATACGGTGAGACTATGGGACGTCAAGACAGGTACCTGTAAGACCATGAGTGGTCACACTAATGTTGTATATGCTGTGGCTATATCCAGTGATTCAGAGTTCATCGTATCGGGAAGTTATGATTAGACGGTGAGACAATGGGACGTCAAGACAGGTACCTGTAAGACCATGAGTGGTCACACAGATTCTGTAAGATCTGTGGCTATATCCAGTGATTCAGAGTTCATCGTATCGGGAAGTTATGATTATTCGGTGAGACTATGGGACGTCAAAACAGGTACCTGTAAGACCATGAGTGGTCACACTAGTTCTGTATGATCTGTGGCTATATCCAGTGATTCAGAGTTCATCGAATCGGGAAGTTATGATTATACGGTGAGACTATGGGACGTCAAGACAGGTACCTGTAAGACCATGAGTGGTCACACAGATTATGTATTATCTGTGACTATATCCAGTGATTAAGAGTTCATCGTATCGTGAAGTGGAGATTATACGGTGAGACTATGGGACGTCAAGACAGGTACCTGTAAGACCATGAGTGGTCACACTAGTTATGTATTATCTGTGGCTATATCCAGTGATTCAGAGTTCATCGTATCGGGAAGTTATGATTATACGGTGAGACTATGGGACGTCAATACAGGTACCTGTAAGACCATGAGTGGTAACACTAGTTGTGTATATGCTGAGGCTATATCCAGTGATTCAGAGTTCATCGTATCGATAAGTTATGATTATACGGTGAGACTATGGGACGTCAAGACAGGTACCTGTAAGACCATGAGTGGTCACACTAGTTATGTATATGCTGTGGCTATATCCAGTGATTCAGAGTTCATCGTATCGATAAGTTATGATTATACGGTGAGACTATGGGACGTCAAGAAAGGTACCTGTAAGACCATGAGTGGTCACACAGATTATGTATTATCTGTGACTATATCCAGTGATTAAGAGTTCATCGTATCGTGAAGTGGAGATTATACGGTGAGACTATGGGACGTCAAGACAGGTACCTGTAAGACCATGAGTGGTCACACGAGTTCTGCATTATCAGTGGCTATATCCAGTGATTCAGAGTTCATCGTATCGGGAAGTTATGATTATACGGTGAGACTATGGGACGTCAAAACAAGTACCTGTAAGACCATGAGTGGACACACACATTCTGTAAGTTCTGTGGCTATATCCAGTGATTCAGAGTTCATCGAATCGGGAAGTTATGATTATACGGTGAGACTATGGGACGTCAAGACAGGTACCTGTAAGACCATGAGTGGTCACACTAGTTATGTATCATCTGTGGCTATATCCAGTGATTCAGAGTTCATCGAATCGGGAAGTTATGATTATACGGTGAGACTATGGGACGTCAAGACAGGTACCTGTAAGACCATGAGTGGTCACACTAGTTGTGTATATGCTGAGGCTATATCCAGTGATTCAGAGTTCATCGTATCGGGAAGTTATGATTATACGGTGAGACTATGGGACGTCAAGACAGGTACCTGTAAGACCATGAGTGGTCACACACATTCTGTAAGTTCTGTGGCTATATCCAGTGATTCTGAGTTCATTGTATCGGGAAGTTATGATTATACGGTGAGACTATGGGACGTCAAGACAGGTACCTGTAAGACCATGAGTGGTCACACTAGTTATGTATCATCTGTGGCTATATCCAGTGATTCAGAGTTCATCGAATCGGGAAGTTATGATTATACGGTGAGACTATGGGACGTCAAGACAGGTACCTGTAAGACCATGAGTGGTCACACTAGTTATGTATATGCTGTGGCTATATCCAGTGATTCAGAGTTCATCGAATCGGGAAGTTATGATTATACGGTGAGACTATGGGACGTCAAGACAGGTACCTGTAAGACCATGAGTGGTCACACTAGTCATGTATATGCTGTGGCTATATCCAGTGATTCAGAGTTCATCGTATCGGGAAGTTATGATTAGACGGTGAGACTATGGGACGTCAAGACAGGTACCTGTAAGACCATGAGTGGTCACACGAGTTCTGCATTATCAGTGGCTATATCCAGTGATTCAGAGTTCATCGAATCGGGAAGTTATGATTATACGGTGAGACTATGGGACGTCAAGACAGGTACCTGTAAGACCATGAGTGGTCACACTAGTTCTGTATGATCTGTGGCTATATCCAGTGATTCAGAGTTCATCGAATCGGGAAGTTATGATTATACGGTGAGACTATGGGACGTCAAGACAGGTACCTGTAAGACCATGAGTGGTCACACTAGTTATGTATGATCTGTGGCTATATCCAGTGATTCAGGGTTCATCGTATCGGGAAGTTATGATTAGACGGTGAGACTATGGGACGTCAAAACAGGTACCTGTAAGACTATGAGTGGTCACACTAGTTCTGTATGATCTGTGGCTATATCCAGTGATTCTGAGTTCATTGTATCGGGAAGTTATGATTATACGGTGAGACTATGGGACGTCAAGACAGGTACCTGTAAGACCATGAGTGGTCACACAGATTCTGTAAGATCTGTGGCTATATCCAGTGATTCAGAGTTCATCGAATCGGGAAGTGTAGATAATACGGTGAGACTATGGGACGTCAAGACAAGTACCTGTAAGACCATGAGTGGTCACACACATTCTGTAAGTTCTGTGGCTATATCCAGTGATTCTGAGTTCATTGTATCGGGAAGTTATGATTATACGGTGAGACTATGGGACGTCAAGACAGGTACCTGTTTTACCATGAGTGGTCACACTAGTTATGTATCATCTGTGGCTATATCCAGTGATTCAGAGTTCATCGAATCGGGAAGTCATTATTATACGGTGAGACTATGGGACGTCAAGACAGGTACCTGTAAGACCATGAGTGGTCACACTAGTTGTGTATATGCTGAGGCTATATCCAGTGATTCAGAGTTCATCGTATCGGGAAGTTATGATTATACGGTGAGACTATGGGACGTCAAGACAGGTACCTGTAAGACCATGAGTGGTCACACACATTCTGTAAGTTCTGTGGCTATATCCAGTGATTCAGAGTTCATTGTATCGGGAAGTTATGATTATACGGTGAGACTATGGGACGTCAAGACAGGTACCTGTTTTACCATGAGTGGTCACACTAGTTTTGTATCATCTGTGGCTATATCCAGTGATTCAGAGTTCATCGTATCGGGAAGTGCAGATAAGACGGTGAGACTATGGGACGTCAAGACAGGTACCTGTAAGACCATGAGTGGTCACACTAGTTATGTATCATCTGTGGCTATATCCAGTGATTCAGAGTTCATCGAATCGGGAAGTTATGATTATACGGTGAGACTATGGGACGTCAAGACAAGTACCTGTAAGACCATGAGTGGTCACACTAGTTATGTATATGCTGTGGCTATATCCAGTGATTCAGAGTTCATCGAATCGGGAAGTCATTATTATACGGTGAGACTATGGGACGTCAAGACAGGTACCTGTAAGACCATGAGTGGTCACACTAGTTCTGTATGATCTGTGGCTATATCCAGTGATTCAGAGTTCATCGAATCGGGAAGTTATGATTATACGGTGAGACTATGGGACGTCAAGACAGGTACCTGTAAGACCATGAGTGGTCACACACATTCTGTAAGTTCTGTGGCTATATCCAGTGATTCTGAGTTCATTGTATCGGGAAGTTATGATAAGACGGTGAGACTATGGGACGTCAAGAAAGTTACCTGTAAGACCATGAGTGGTCACACTAGTTTTGTATCATCTGTGGCTATATCCAGTGATTCAGAGTTCATCGTATCGGGAAGTGCAGATAAGACGGTGAGACTATGGGACGTCAAGACAGGTACCTGTAAGACCATGAGTGGTCACACTAGTTATGTATCATCTGTGGCTATATCCAGTGATTCAGAGTTCATCGAATCGGGAAGTTATGATTATACGGTGAGACTATGGGACGTCAAGACAAGTACCTGTAAGACCATGAGTGGTCACACTAGTTATGTATATGCTGTGGCTATATCCAGTGATTCAGAGTTCATCGAATCGGGAAGTCATTATTATACGGTGAGACTATGGGACGTCAAGACAGGTACCTGTAAGACCATGAGTGGTCACACTAGTTCTGTATGATCTGTGGCTATATCCAGTGATTCAGAGTTCATCGAATCGGGAAGTTATGATTATACGGTGAGACTATGGGACGTCAAGACAGGTACCTGTAAGACCATGAGTGGTCACACTAGTTCTGTATGATCTGTGGCTATATCCAGTGATTCAGAGTTCATCGTATCGGGAAGTGTAGATAATACGGTGAGACTATGGGACGTCAAGAAAGGTACCTGTAAGACCATGAGTGGTCACACAGATTATGTATTATCTGTGACTATATCCAGTGATTAAGAGTTCATCGTATCGTGAAGTGGAGATTATACGGTGAGACTATGGGACGTCAAGACAGGTACCTGTAAGACCATGAGTGGTCACACTAGTTCTGCATTATCAGTGGCTATATCCAGTGATTCAGAGTTCATCGTATCGGGAAGTTATGATTATACGGTGAGACTATGGGACGTCAAAACAAGTACCTGTAAGACCATGAGTGGACACACTAGTTATGTATCATCTGTGGCTATATCCAGTGATTCAGAGTTCATCGAATCGGGAAGTTATGATTATACGGTGAGACTATGGGACGTCAAGACAGGTACCTGTAAGACCATGAGTGGTCACACTAGTTATGTATATGCTGTGGCTATATCCAGTGATTCAGAGTTCATCGAATCGGGAAGTTATGATTATACGGTGAGACTATGGGACGTCAAGACAGGTACCTGTAAGACCATGAGTGGTCACACTAGTTGTGTATATGCTGAGGCTATATCCAGTGATTCAGAGTTCATCGTATCGGGAAGTTATGATTATACGGTGAGACTATGGGACGTCAAGACAGGTACCTGTAAGACCATGAGTGGTCACACACATTCTGTAAGTTCTGTGGCTATATCCAGTGATTCTGAGTTCATTGTATCGGGAAGTGCAGATTAGACGGTGAGACTATGGGACGTCAAGACAGGTACCTGTAAGACCATGAGTGGTCACACAGATTATGTATATGCTGTGGCTATATCCAGTGATTCAGAGTTCATCGTATCGGGAAGTGCAGATTAGACGGTGAGACTATGGGACGTCAAGACAGGTACCTGTTTTACCATGAGTGGTCACACTAGTTATGTATCATCTGTGGCTATATCCAGTGATTCAGAGTTCATCGAATCGGGAAGTTATGATTATACGGTGAGACTATGGGACGTCAAGACAGGTACCTGTAAGACCATGAGTGGTCACACTAGTTCTGCATTATCAGTGGCTATATCCAGTGATTCAGAGTTCATCGTATCGGGAAGTTATGATTATACGGTGAGACTATGGGACGTCAAAACAAGTACCTGTAAGACCATGAGTGGTCACACTAGTTATGTATATGCTGTGGCTATATCCAGTGATTCAGAGTTCATCGAATCGGGAAGTTATGATTATACGGTGAGACTATGGGACGTCAAGACAGGTACCTGTAAGACCATGAGTGGTCACACTAGTTATGTATCATCTGTGGCTATATCCAGTGATTCAGAGTTCATCGTATCGATAAGTTATGATTATACGGTGAGACTATGGGACGTCAAGACAAGTACCTGTAAGACCATGAGTGGTCACACTAGTTATGTATATGCTGTGGCTATATCCAGTGATTCAGAGTTCATCGAATCGGGAAGTTATGATTATACGGTGAGACTATGGGACGTCAAAACAAGTACCTGTAAGACCATGAGTGGTCACACAGATTATGTATTATCTGTGACTATATCCAGTGATTAAGAGTTCATCGTATCGTGAAGTGGAGATTATACGGTGAGACTATGGGACGTCAAGACAGGTACCTGTAAGACCATGAGTGGTCACACTAGTTCTGTATGATCTGTGGCTATATCCAGTGATTCAGAGTTCATCGTATCGGGAAGTTATGATTATACGGTGAGACTATGGGACGTCAAGACAGGTACCTGTAAGACCATGAGTGGTCACACACATTCTGTAAGTTCTGTGGCTATATCCAGTGATTCTGAGTTCATTGTATCGGAAAGTTATGATAAGACGGTGAGACTATGGGACGTCAAGACAGGTACCTGTAAGACCATGAGTGGTCACACTAGTTATGTATCATCTGTGGCTATATCCAGTGATTCAGAGTTCATCGAATCGGGAAGTTATGATTATACGGTGAGACTATGGGACGTCAAGACAGGTACCTGTAAGACCATGAGTGGTCACACACATTCTGTAAGTTCTGTGGCTATATCCAGTGATTCAGAGTTCATCGTATCGGGAAGTGTAGATAAGACGGTGAGACTATGGGACGTCAAGACAGGTACCTGTAAGACCATGAGTGGTCACACTAGTTCTGTATGATCTGTGGCTATATCCAGTGATTCAGAGTTCATCGTATCGGGAAGTGTAGATTAGACGGTGAGACTATGGGACGTCAAGACAGGTACCTGTAAGACCATGAGTGGTCACACACATTAGGTATCTGCTGTGGCTATATCCAGTGATTCAGAGTTCATCGTATCGGGAAGTGTAAATTAGACGGTGAGACTATGGGACGTCAAGACAGGTACCTGTAAGACCATGAGTGGTCACACAAATTAGGTATATGCTGTGGCTATATCCAGTGATTCAGAGTTCATCGTATCGGGAAGTGTAGATTAGACGGTGAGACTATGGGACGTCAAGACAGGTACCTGTAAGACCATGAGTGGTCACACTAGTTATGTAAGATCTGTGGCTATATCCAGTGATTCTGAGTTCATTGTATCGGGAAGTGCAGATTAGACGGTGAGACTATGGGACGTCAAGACAGGTACCTGTAAGACCATGAGTGGTCACACACATTCTGTAAGTTCTGTGGCTATATCCAGTGATTCAGAGTTCATCGTATCGGGAAGTGTAGATAAGACGGTGAGACTATGGGACGTCAAGACAGGTACCTGTAAGACCATGAGTGGTCACACTAGTTCTGTATGATCTGTGGCTATATCCAGTGATTCAGAGTTCATCGTATCGGGAAGTTATGATTATACGGTGAGACTATGGGACGTCAAGACAGGTACCTGTAAGACCATGAGTGGTCACACAGATTATGTATTATCTGTGACTATATCCAGTGATTAAGAGTTCATCGTATCGTGAAGTGGAGATTATACGGTGAGACTATGGGACGTCAAGACAGGTACCTGTAAGACCATGAGTGGTCACACTAGTTATGTATTATCTGTGGCTATATCCAGTGATTCAGAGTTCATCGAATCGGGAAGTTATGATTATACGGTGAGACTATGGGACGTCAAGACAGGTACCTGTAAGACCATGAGTGGTCACACTAGTTATGTATCATCTGTGGCTATATCCAGTGATTCAGAGTTCATCGAATCGGGAAGTTATGATTATACGGTGAGACTATGGGACGTCAAGACAGGTACCTGTAAGACCATGAGTGGTCACACTAGTTCTGCATTATCAGTGGCTATATCCAGTGATTCAGAGTTCATCGTATCGGGAAGTTATGATTATACGGTGAGACTATGGGACGTCAAGACAGGTACCTGTAAGACCATGAGTGGTCACACTAGTTGTGTATATGCTGTGGCTATATCCAGTGATTCAGAGTTCATCGTATCGGGAAGTTATGATTATACGGTGAGACTATGGGACGTCAAGACAGGTACCTGTTTTACCATGAGTGGTCACACTAGTTATGTATCATCTGTGGCTATATCCAGTGATTCAGAGTTCATCGAATCGGGAAGTTATGATTATACGGTGAGACTATGGGACGTCAAGACAGGTACCTGTAAGACCATGAGTGGTCACACTAGTTATGTATATGCTGTGGCTATATCCAGTGATTCAGAGTTCATCGTATCGGGAAGTGCAGATTAGACGGTGAGACTATGGGACGTCAAGACAGGTACCTGTAAGACCATGAGTGGTCACACAGATTATGTATTATCTGTGACTATATCCAGTGATTAAGAGTTCATCGTATCGTGAAGTGGAGATTATACGGTGAGACTATGGGACGTCAAGACAGGTACCTGTAAGACCATGAGTGGTCACACTAGTTATGTATTATCTGTGGCTATATCCAGTGATTCAGAGTTCATCGAATCGGGAAGTTATGATTATACGGTGAGACTATGGGACGTCAAGACAGGTACCTGTAAGACCATGAGTGGTCACACTAGTTGTGTATCATCTGTGGCTATATCCAGTGATTCAGAGTTCATCGAATCGGGAAGTTATGATTATACGGTGAGACTATGGGACGTCAAGACAGGTACCTGTAAGACCATGAGTGGTCACACTAGTTCTGCATTATCAGTGGCTATATCCAGTGATTCAGAGTTCATCGTATCGGGAAGTTATGATTATACGGTGAGACTATGGGACGTCAAGACAGGTACCTGTAAGACCATGAGTGGTCACACTAGTTGTGTATATGCTGTGGCTATATCCAGTGATTCAGAGTTCATCGTATCGGGAAGTTATGATTATACGGTGAGACTATGGGACGTCAAGACAGGTACCTGTTTTACCATGAGTGGTCACACTAGTTATGTATCATCTGTGGCTATATCCAGTGATTCAGAGTTCATCGAATCGGGAAGTTATGATTATACGGTGAGACTATGGGACGTCAAGACAGGTACCTGTAAGACCATGAGTGGTCACACTAGTTATGTATATGCTGTGGCTATATCCAGTGATTCAGAGTTCATCGTATCGGGAAGTGCAGATTAGACGGTGAGACTATGGGACGTCAAGACAGGTACCTGTAAGACCATGAGTGGTCACACAGATTATGTATTATCTGTGACTATATCCAGTGATTAAGAGTTCATCGTATCGTGAAGTGGAGATTATACGGTGAGACTATGGGACGTCAAGACAGGTACCTGTTTTACCATGAGTGGTCACACTAGTTATGTATCATCTGTGGCTATATCCAGTGATTCAGAGTTCATCGAATCGGGAAGTTATGATTATACGGTGAGACTATGGGACGTCAAGACAGGTACCTGTAAGACCATGAGTGGTAACACTAGTTGTGTATATGCTGAGGCTATATCCAGTGATTCAGAGTTCATCGAATCGGGAAGTTATGATTATACGGTGAGACTATGGGACGTCAAGACAGGTACCTGTAAGACCATGAGTGGTCACACTAGTTCTGCATTATCAGTGGCTATATCCAGTGATTCAGAGTTCATCGTATCGGGAAGTTATGATTATACGGTGAGACTATGGGACGTCAAGACAGGTACCTGTAAGACCATGAGTGGTCACACTAGTTGTGTATATGCTGTGGCTATATCCAGTGATTCAGAGTTCATCGTATCGGGAAGTTATGATTATACGGTGAGACTATGGGACGTCAAGACAGGTACCTGTTTTACCATGAGTGGTCACACTAGTTATGTATCATCTGTGGCTATATCCAGTGATTCAGAGTTCATCGAATCGGGAAGTTATGATTATACGGTGAGACTATGGGACGTCAAGACAGGTACCTGTAAGACCATGAGTGGTCACACTAGTTATGTATATGCTGTGGCTATATCCAGTGATTAAGAGTTCATCGTATCGGGAAGTCATTATTATACGGTGAGACTATGGGACGTCAAGACAGGTACCTGTAAGACCATGAGTGGTCACACAGATTATGTATTATCTGTGACTATATCCAGTGATTAAGAGTTCATCGTATCGTGAAGTGGAGATTATACGGTGAGACTATGGGACGTCAAGACAGGTACCTGTTTTACCATGAGTGGTCACACTAGTTATGTATCATCTGTGGCTATATCCAGTGATTCAGAGTTCATCGAATCGGGAAGTTATGATTATACGGTGAGACTATGGGACGTCAAGACAGGTACCTGTAAGACCATGAGTGGTCACACACATTCTGTAAGTTCTGTGGCTATATCCAGTGATTCAGAGTTCATCGAATCGGGAAGTTATGATTATACGGTGAGACTATGGGACGTCAAGACAGGTACCTGTAAGACCATGAGTGGTCACACTAGTTCTGCATTATCAGTGGCTATATCCAGTGATTCAGAGTTCATCGTATCGGGAAGTTATGATTATACGGTGAGACTATGGGACGTCAAGACAGGTACCTGTAAGACCATGAGTGGTCACACTAGTTGTGTATATGCTGTGGCTATATCCAGTGATTCAGAGTTCATCGTATCGGGAAGTTATGATTATACGGTGAGACTATGGGACGTCAAGACAGGTACCTGTTTTACCATGAGTGGTCACACTAGTTATGTATCATCTGTGGCTATATCCAGTGATTCAGAGTTCATCGAATCGGGAAGTCATTATTATACGGTGAGACTATGGGACGTCAAGACAGTTACCTGTAAGACCATGAGTGGTCACACTAGTTATGTATCATCTGTGGCTATATCCAGTGATTCAGAGTTCATCGAATCGGGAAGTTATGATTATACGGTGAGACTATGGGACGTCAAGACAGGTACCTGTAAGACCATGAGTGGTCACACTAGTTGTGTATATGCCAAGGCTATATCCAGTGATTCAGAGTTCATCGTATCGGGAAGTTATGATTATACGGTGAGACTATGGGACGTCAAGACAGGTACCTGTAAGACCATGAGTGGTCACACTAGTTATGTATTATCTGTGGCTATATCCAGTGATTCAGAGTTCATCGAATCGGGAAGTTATGATTATACGGTGAGACTATGGGACGTCAAGACAGGTACCTGTTTTACCATGAGTGGTCACACTAGTTCTGTATGATCTGTGGCTATATCCAGTGATTCAGAGTTCATCGTATCGGGAAGTGCAGATTATACGGTGAGACTATGTGACGTCAAGACAGGTACCTGTAAGACCATGAGTGGTCACACTAGTTCTGCATTATCAGTGGCTATATCCAGTGATTCAGAGTTCATCGTATCGGGAAGTGTAGATAAGACGGTGAGACTATGGGACGTCAAGACAGGTACCTGTAAGACCATGAGTGGTCACACACATTCTGTAAGTTCTGTGGCTATATCCAGTGATTCAGAGTTCATCGAATCGGGAAGTCATTATTATACGGTGAGACTATGGGACGTCAAGACAGGTACCTGTAAGACCATGAGTGGTCACACTAATGTTGTATATGCTGTGGCTATATCCAGTGATTCAGAGTTCATCGTATCGGGAAGTTATGATTAGACGGTGAGACTATGGGACGTCAAGACAGGTACCTGTAAGACCATGAGTGGTCGCACACATTCTGTAAGTTCTGTGGCTATATCCAGTGATTCTGAGTTCATTGTATCGGGAAGTTATGATTATACGGTGAGACTATGGGACGTCAAGACAGGTACCTGTAAGACCATGAGTGGTCACACTAGTTCTTCATTATCAGTGGCTATATCCAGTGATTCAGAGTTCATCGAATCGGGAAGTTATGATTATACGGTGAGACTATGGGACGTCAAGAAAGGTACCTGTAAGACCATGAGTGGTCACACTAGTCATGTATCTGCTGTGGCTATATCCAGTGATTCAGAGTTCATCGAATCGGGAAGTGCAGATTATACGGTGAGACTATGGGACGTCAAAACAAGTACCTGTAAGACCATGAGTGGTCACACTAGTTGTGTATATGCTGAGGCTATATCCAGTGATTCAGAGTTCATCGTATCGGGAAGTTATGATTATACGGTGAGTCTATGGGACGTCAAGACAGGTACCTATAAGACCATGAGTGGTCACACTAGTTCTGTATAATCTGTGGCTATATCCAGTGATTCAGAGTTCATCGTATCGGGAAGTTATGATAAGACGGTGAGACTATGTGACGTCAAGAAAGGTACCTGTAAGACCATGAGTGGTCACACTAGTTATGTATTATCTGTGGCTATATCCAGTGATTCTGAGTTCATTGTATCGGGAAGTGCAGATTAGACGGTGAGACTATGGGACGTCAAGACAGGTACCTGTAAGACCATGAGTGGTCACACTAGTTATGTATATGCTGTGGCTATATCCAGTGATTCATAGTTCATCGTATCGATAAGTTATGATTAGACGGTGAGACTATGGGACGTCAAGACAGGTACCTGTAAGACCATGAGTGGTCACACTAGTTATGTATTATCTGTGGCTATATCCAGTGATTCAGAGTTCATCGTATCGGGAAGTGTAGATAAGACGGTGAGACTATGGGACGTCAAGACAGGTACCTGTAAGACCATGAGTGGTCACACAGATTCTGTAAGATCTGTGGCTATATCCAGTGATTCAGAGTTCATCGTATCGGGAAGTTATGATTAGACGTTGAGACTATGGGACGTCAAGACAGGTACCTGTAAGACCATGAGTGGTCACACTAATGTTGTATATGCTGTGGCTATATCCAGTGATTCAGAGTTCATCGTATCGGGAAGTGCAGATTAGACGGTGAGACTATGGGACGTCAAGACAGGTACCTGTAAGACCATGAGTGGTCACACTAGTTGTGTATATGCTGAGGCTATATCCAGTGATTCAGAGTTCATCGTATCGATAAGTTATGATTATACGGTGAGACTATGGGACGTCAAGACAGGTACCTGTAAGACCATGAGTGGTCACACTAGTTATGTATATGCTGTGGCTATATCCAGTGATTCAGAGTTCATCGTATCGGGAAGTCATGATTATACGGTGAGACTATGGGACTTCAAGACAGGTACCTGTAAGACCATGAGTGGTCACACTAGTTATGTATATGCTGTGGCTATATCCAGTGATTCAGAGTTCATCGTATCGGGAAGTTATGATTAGACGTTGAGACTATGGGACGTCAAGACAGGTACCTGTAAGACCATGAGTGGTCACACTAATGTTGTATATGCTGTGGCTATATCCAGTGATTCAGAGTTCATCGTATCGGGAAGTGCAGATTATACGGTGAGACTATGGGACGTCAAAACAAGTACCTGTAAGACCATGAGTGGTCACACACATTCTGTAAGATCTGTGGCTATATCCAGTGATTCAGAGTTCATCGTATCGTGAAGTGTAGATAATACGGTGAGACTATGGGACGTCAATACAGGTACCTGTAAGACCATGAGTGGTAACACTAGTTGTGTATATGCTGAGGCTATATCCAGTGATTCAGAGTTCATCGTATCGATAAGTTATGATTATACGGTGAGACTATGGGACGTCAAGACAGGTACCTGTAAGACCATGAGTGGTCACACTAGTTATGTATATGCTGTGGCTATATCCAGTGATTCAGAGTTCATCGTATCGATAAGTTATGATTAGACGGTGAGACTATGGGACGTCAAGACAGGTACCTGTAAGACCATGAGTGGTCACACTAGTTGTGTATATGCTGTGGCTATATCCAGTGATTCAGAGTTCATCGTATCGGGAAGTGCAGATAAAACGGTGAGACTATGGGACGTCAAGACAGGTACCTGTAAGACCATGAGTGGTCACACACATTCTGTAAGTTCTGTGGCTATATCCAGTGATTCAGAGTTCATCGTATCGGGAAGTGTAGATAATACGGTGAGACTATGGGACGTCAAGACAGGTACCTGTAAGACCATGAGTGGTCACACTAGTTGTGTATGTGCTGTGGCTATATCCAGTGATTCAGAGTTCATCGTATCGGGAAGTGAAGATAACACGGTGAGACTATGGGACGTCAAAACAGGTACCTGTAAGACCATGAGTGGTCACACACATTCTGTAAGTTCTGTGGCTATATCCAGTGATTCAGAGTTCATCGTATCGGGAAGTTATGATTATACGGTGAGACTATGGGACGTCAAGACAGGTACCTGTAAGACTATGAGTGGTCACACTAGTTATGTATGATCTGTGGCTATATCCAGTGATTCAGAGTTCATCGTATCGGGAAGTTATGATTATACGGTGAGACTATGGGACGTCAAGACAGGTACCTGTAAGACCATGAGTGGTCACACTAGTTATGTATCATCTGTGGCTATATCCAGTGATACTGAGTTCATCGTATCGGGAAGTTATGATTAGACGGTGAGACTATGGGACGTCAAGACAGGTACCTGTAAGACCATGAGTGGTCACACTATTATGTATCATCTGTGGCTATATCCAGTGATTCAGAGTTCATTGTATCGGGAAGTGCAGATAAGACGGTGAAACTATTGGACGTCAAGACAGGTACCTGTAAGACCATGAGTGGTCACACACATTCTGTAAGATCTGTGGCTATATCCAGTGATTCAGAGTTCATCGTATCGGGAAGTTATGATTAGACGTTGAGACTATGGGACTTCAAGACAGGTACCTGTAAGACCATGAGTGGTCACACTAGTTATGTATCATCTGTGGCTATATCCAGTGATACTGAGTTCATCGTATCGGGAAGTTATGATTATACGGTGAGACTATGGGACGTCAAAACAGGTACCTGTAAGACTATGAGTGGTCACACTATTATGTATCATCTGTGGCTATATCCAGTGATTCAGAGTTCATTGTATCGGGAAGTTATGATTATACGGTGAGACTATGGGACGTCAAGACAGGTACCTGTAAGACCATGAGTGGTCACACTAGTTATGTATCATCTGTGGCTATATCCAGTGATTCAGAGTTCATCGAATCGGGAAGTCATTATTATACGGTGAGACTATGGGACGTCAAGACAGGTACCTGTAAGACCATGAGTGGTCGCACACATTCTGTAAGTTCTGTGGCTATATCCAGTGATTCTGAGTTCATTGTATCGGGAAGTTATGATTATACGGTGAGACTATGGGACGTCAAGACAGGTACCTGTAAGACCATGAGTGGTCACACTAGTTCTTCATTATCAGTGGCTATATCCAGTGATTCAGAGTTCATCGAATCGGGAAGTTATGATTATACGGTGAGACTATGGGACGTCAAGACAGGTACCTTAAGACCATGAGTGGTCACTCGTTGTGTATATGCTGTGGCTATATCCAGTGATTCATAGTTCATCGTATCGGGAAGTTATGATTATACGGTGAGACTATGGGACGTCAAGACAGGTACCTGTAAGACCATGAGTGGTCACACTAGTTATGTATATGCTGTGGCTATATCCAGTGATTCAGAGTTCATCGTATCGGGAAGTTATGATTAGACGTTGAGACTATGGGACGTCAAGACAGGTACCTGTAAGACCAGGAGTGGTCACACTAATGTTGTATATGCTGTGGCTATATCCAGTGATTCATAGTTCATCGTATCGGGAAGTGCAGATTAGACGGTGAGACTATGGGACGTCAAGACAGGTACCTGTAAGACCATGAGTGGTCACACTAATGTTGTATATGCTGTGGCTATATCCAGTGATTCAGAGTTCATCGTATCGGGAAGTTATGATTAGACGTTGAGACTATGGGACTTCGAGACAGGTACCTGTAAGACCATGAGTGGTCACACTAGTCATGTATGATTTGTGGCTATATCCAGTGATTCAGAGTTCATCGTATCGGGAAGTTATGATTAGACGGTGAGACTATGGGACGTCAAGACAGGTACCTGTAAGACCATGAGTGGTCACACTAGTTCTTCATTATCAGTGGCTATATCCAGTGATACTGAGTTCATCGTATCGGGAAGTTATGATTATACGGTGAGACTATGGGACGTCAAGACAGGTACCTGTAAGACCATGAGTGGTCACACTAATGTTGTATATGCTGTGGCTATATCCAGTGATTCAGAGTTCATCGTATCGGGAAGTGCAGATTATACGGTGATACTATGGGACGTCAAGACAGGTACCTGTAAGACCATGAGTGGTCACACTAATGTTGTATATGCTGTGGCTATATCCAGTGATTCAGAGTTCATCGTATCGGGAAGTTATGATTATACGGTGAGACTATGGGACTTCAAGACAGGTACCTGTAAGACCATGAGTGGTCACACTAATGTTGTATATGCTGTGGCTATATCCAGTGATTCAGAGTTCATCGTATCGGGAAGTGCAGATTATACGGTGATACTATGGGACGTCAAGACAGGTACCTGTAAGACCATGAGTGGTCACACTAGTTGTGTATATGCTGTGGCTATATCCAGTGATTCAGAGTTCATCGTATCGGGAAGTTATGATAATACGGTGAGACTATGGGACGTCAAGACAGGTACCTGTAAGACCATGAGTGGTCACACTAGTTATGTATTATCTGTGGCTATATCCAGTGATTCTGAGTTCATTGTATCGGGAAGTGCAGATTAGACGGTGAGACTATGGGACGTCAAGAAAGGTACCTGTAAGACCATGAGTGGTCACACACATTCTGTAAGTTCTGTGGCTATATCCAGTGATTAAGAGTTCATCGTATCGTGAAGTGGAGATTATACGGTGAGACTATGGGACGTCAAGACAGGTACCTGTAAGACCATGAGTGGTCACACTAGTTCTTCATTATCAGTGGCTATATCCAGTGATTCAGAGTTCATCGAATCGGGAAGTTATGATTATACGGTGAGACTATGGGACGTCAAGAAAGGTACCTGTAAGACCATGAGTGGTCACACTAGTCATGTATCTGCTGTGGCTATATCCAGTGATTCAGAGTTCATCGAATCGGGAAGTTATGATTATACGGTGAGACTATGGGACGTCAAGACAGGTACCTGTAAGACCATGAGTGGTCACACACATTCTGTAAGTTCTGTGGCTATATCCAGTGATTCAGAGTTCATCGTATCGGGAAGTGTAGATAATACGGTGAGACTATGGGACGTCAAGACAGGTACCTGGTTTACCATGAGTGGTCACACTAGTTGTGTATATGCTGAGGCTATATCCAGTGATTCAGAGTTCATCGTATCGGGAAGTTATGATAATACGGTGAGACTATGGGACGTCAAGACAGGTACCTGTAAGACCATGAGTGGTCACACACATTCTGTAAGTTCTGTGGCTATATCCAGTGATTCAGAGTTCATCGTATCGGGAAGTGTAGATAATACGGTGAGACTATGGGACGTCAAGACAGGTACCTGTAAGACCATGAGTGGTCACACTAGTTATGTATGTGCTGTGGCTATATCCAGTGATTCAGAGTTCATCGTATCGGGAAGTTATGATTAGACGTTGAGACTATGGGACTTCAAGACAGGTACCTGTAAGACCATGAGTGGTCACACTAGTTATGTATCATCTGTGGCTATATCCAGTGATACTGAGTTCATCGTATCGGGAAGTTATGATTATACGGTGAGACTATGGGACGTCAATACAGGTACCTAGTTTACCATGAGTGGTCACACTAGTTGTGTATATGCTGAGGCTATATCCAGTGATTCAGAGTTCATCGTATCGGGAAGTTATGATTAGACGGTGAGACTATGGGACGTCAAGACAGGTACCTGTAAGACCATGAGTGGTCACACTAGTTATGTATATGCTGTGGCTATATCCAGTGATTCAGAGTTCATCGTATCGGGAAGTTATGATTATACGGTGAGACTATGGGACGTCAAGACAGGTACCTGTAAGACCATGAGTGGTCACACTAGTTCTGCATTATCAGTGGCTATATCCAGTGATTCAGAGTTCATCGTATCGGGAAGTTATGATAAGACGTTGAGACTATGGGACGTCAAGAAAGGTACCTGTAAGACCATGAGTGGTCACACTAGTTATGTATCATCTGTGGCTATATCCAGTGATTCAGAGTTCATCGTATCGGGAAGTGCAGATTATACGGTGATACTATGGGACGTCAAGACAGGTACCTGTAAGACCATGAGTGGTCACACTAATGTTGTATATGCTGTGGCTATATCCAGTGATTCAGAGTTCATCGTATCGGGAAGTTATGATAAGACGTTGAGACTATGGGACGTCAAGAAAGATACCTGTAAGACCATGAGTGGTCACACTAGTTATGTATTATCTGTGGCTATATCCAGTGATTCTGAGTTCATTGTATCGGGAAGTGCAGATTAGACGGTGAGACTATGGGACGTCAAGACAGGTACCTGTAAGACCATGAGTGGTCACACAGATTATGTATTATCTTTGACTATATCCAGTGATTAAGAGTTCATCGTATCGTGAAGTGGAGATTATACGGTGAGACTATGGGACGTCAAGACAGGTACCTGTAAGACCATGAGTGGTCACACTAGTTATGTATTATCTGTGGCTATATCCAGTGATTCAGAGTTCATCGTATCGGGAAGTTATGATTATACGGTGAGACTATGGGACGTCAATACAGGTACCTGTAAGACCATGAGTGGTCACACTAGTTGTGTATATGCTGAGGCTATATCCAGTGATTCAGAGTTCATCGTATCGATAAGTTATGATTATACGGTGAGACTTTGGGACGTCAAGACAGGTACCTGTAAGACCATGAGTGGTCACACTAGTTCTTCATTATCAGTGGCTATATCCAGTGATTCAGAGTTCATCGTATCGGGAAGTGTAGATAATACGGTGAGACTATGGGACGTCAAGACAGGTACCTGTAAGACCATGAGTGGTCACACTAGTTATGTATGTGCTGTGGCTATATCCAGTGATTCAGAGTTCATCGTATCGGGAAGTTATGATTAGACGTTGAGACTATGGGACTTCAAGACAGGTACCTGTAAGACCATGAGTGGTCACACTAGTTATGTATATGCTGTGGCTATATCCAGTGATTCAGAGTTCATCGTATCGGGAAGTTATGATAATACGGTGAGACTATGGGACGTCAAGACAGGTACCTGTAAGACCATGAGTGGTCACACTAGTTCTTCATTATCAGTGGCTATATCCAGTGATTCAGAGTTCATCGTATCGGGAAGTGTAGATAATACGGTGAGACTATGGGACGTCAAAACAGGTACCTGTAAGACCATGAGTGGTCACACTAGTTATGTATCATCTGTGGCTATATCCAGTGATTCAGAGTTCATCGTATCGGGAAGTCATTATTATACGGTGAGACTATGGGACGTCAAAACAAGTACCTGTAAGACCATGAGTGGTCACACTAGTTATGTATTATCAGTGGCTATATCCAGTGATTCAGAGTTCATCGAATCGGGAAGTTATGATAAGACGTTGAGACTATGGGACGTCAAGACAGGTACCTGTAAGACCATGAGTGGTCACACTAGTTATGTATCATCTGTGGCTATATCCAGTGATACTGAGTTCATCGTATCGGGAAGTGTAGATAATACGGTGAGACTATGGGACGTCAAAACAGGTACCTGTAAGACCATGAGTGGTCACACTAGTTATGTATCATCTGTGGCTATATCCAGTGATTCAGAGTTCATCGTATCGGGAAGTCATTATTATACGGTGAGACTATGGGACGTCAAAACAAGTACCTGTAAGACCATGAGTGGTCACACTAGTTATGTATCATCTGTGGCTATATCCAGTGATTCAGAGTTCATCGAATCGGGAAGTTATGATAAGACGGTGAGACTATGGGACGTCAAGACAGGTACCTGTAAGACCATGAGTGGTCACACTAGTTATGTATGTGCTGTGGCTATATCCAGTGATTCAGAGTTCATCGTATCGGGAAGTTATGATTATACGGTGAGACTATGGGACGTCAAGACAGGTACCTGTAAGACCATGAGTGGTCACACTAGTTATGTATCATCTGTGGCTATATCCAGTGATTCAGAGTTCATCGTATCGGGAAGTTATGACTAGACGGTGAGACTATGGGACGTCAATACAGGTACCTGTAAGACCATGAGTGGTCACACTAGTTCTTCATTATCAGTGGCTATATCCAGTGATTCAGAGTTCATCGTATCGGGAAGTGTAGATTAGACGGTGAGACTATGGGACGTCAAGACAGGTACCTGTAAGACCATGAGTGGTCACACTAGTTATGTATTATCAGTGGCTATATCCAGTGATTCAGAGTTCATCGAATCGGGAAGTTATGATAAGACGTTGAGACTATGGGACGTCAAGACAGGTACCTGTAAGACCATGAGTGGTCACACACATTCTGTAAGTTCTGTGGCTATATCCAGTGATTCAGAGTTCATCGTATCGGGAAGTGTAGATTATACGGTGAGACTATGGGACGTCAAAACAGGTACCTGTAAGACCATGAGTGGTCACACTAGTTATGTATCATCTGTGGCTATATCCAGTGATTCAGAGTTCATCGTATCGGGAAGTCATTATTATACGGTGAGACTATGGGACGTCAAGACAGGTACCTGTAAGACCATGAGTGGTCACACTAGTTATGTATTATCAGTGGCTATATCCAGTGATTCAGAGTTCATCGAATCGGGAAGTTATGATAAGACGTTGAGACTATGGGACGTCAAGACAGGTACCTGTAAGACCATGAGTGGTCACACAGATTCTGTAAGATCTGTGGCTATATCCAGTGATTCAGAGTTCATCGAATCGGGAAGTTATGATTATACGGTGAGACTATGGGACGTCAAAACAGGTACCTGTAAGACCATGAGTGGTCACACTAGTTATGTATCATCTGTGGCTATATCCAGTGATTCAGAGTTCATCGTATCGGGAAGTCATTATTATACGGTGAGACTATGGGACGTCAAAACAAGTACCTGTAAGACCATGAGTGGTCACACTAGTTATGTATCATCTGTGGCTATATCCAGTGATTCAGAGTTCATCGAATCGGGAAGTTATGATAAGACGGTGAGACTATGGGACGTCAAAACAGGTACCTGTAAGACCATGAGTGGTCACACTAGTCATGTATGATCTGTGGCTATATCCAGTGATTCAGAGTTCATCGTATCGGGAAGTGCAGATTATACGGTGAGACTATGGGACGTCAAAACAGGTACCTGTAAGACCATGAGTGGTCACACTAGTTCTGCATTATCAGTGGCTATATCCAGTGATTCAGAGTTCATCGTATCGGGAAGTGCAGATTATACGGTGAGACTATGGGACGTCAAGACAGGTACCTGTAAGACCATGAGTGGTCACACTAGTTATGTATCATCTGTGGCTATATCCAGTGATTCAGAGTTCATCGTATCGGGAAGTCATTATTATACGGTGAGACTATGGGACGTCAAAACAAGTACCTGTAAGACCATGAGTGGTCACACTAGTTATGTATCATCTGTGGCTATATCCAGTGATTCAGAGTTCATCGAATCGGGAAGTTATGATAAGACGGTGAGACTATGGGACGTCAAGACAGGTACCTGTAAGACCATGAGTGGTCACACTAGTTCTGCATTATCAGTGGCTATATCCAGTGATTCAGAGTTCATCGTATCGGGAAGTCATTATTATACGGTGAGACTATGGGACGTCAAAACAAGTACCTGTAAGACCATGAGTGGTCACACTAGTTATGTATCATCTGTGGCTATATCCAGTGATTCAGAGTTCATCGTATCGGGAAGTCATTATTATACGGTGAGACT
This sequence comes from Loxodes magnus, assembly GCA_946699065.1. Lineage (NCBI taxonomy): Eukaryota > Ciliophora > Karyorelictea > Loxodida > Loxodidae > Loxodes > Loxodes magnus. The sequence continues at coordinate 86,423 of CAMPDV010001046.1, forward strand.
ATGGGACGTCAAAACAAGTACCTGTAAGACCATGAGTGGTCACACTAGTTATGTATTATCAGTGGCTATATCCAGTGATTCAGAGTTCATCGTATCGGGAAGTTCAGATAATACGGTGAGACTATGGGACGTCAAAACAGGTACCTGTAAGACCATGAGTGGTCACACTAGTTATGTATCATCTGTGGCTATATCCAGTGATTCTGAGTTCATCGTATCGGGAAGTGATGACTAGACGGTGAGACTATGGGACGTCAAGACAGGTACCTGTAAGACCATGAGTGGTCACACTAGTTCTGTATGATCTGTGGCTATATCCAGTGATTCAGAGTTCATCGAATCGGGAAGTTATGATAAGACGTTGAGACTATGGGACGTCAAGACAGGTACCTGTAAGACCATGAGTGGTCACACAGATTCTGTAAGATCTGTGGCTATATCCAGTGATTCAGAGTTCATCGAATCGGGAAGTTATGATTATACGGTGAGACTATGGGACGTCAAGACAGGTACCTGTAAGACCATGAGTGGTCACACTAGTTATGTATTATCAGTGGCTATATCCAGTGATTCAGAGTTCATCGAATCGGGAAGTTATGATAAGACGTTGAGACTATGGGACGTCAAGACAGGTACCTGTAAGACCATGAGTGGTCACACAGATTCTGTAAGATCTGTGGCTATATCCAGTGATTCAGAGTTCATCGAATCGGGAAGTTATGATTATACGGTGAGACTATGGGACGTCAAAACAGGTACCTGTAAGACCATGAGTGGTCACACTAGTTATGTATCATCTGTGGCTATATCCAGTGATTCAGAGTTCATCGTATCGGGAAGTCATTATTATACGGTGAGACTATGGGACGTCAAAACAAGTACCTGTAAGACCATGAGTGGTCACACTAGTTATGTATATGCTGTGGCTATATCCAGTGATTCAGAGTTCATCGTATCGGGAAGTTATGATTAGACGGTGAGACTATGGGACTTCAAGACAGGTACCTGTAAGACCATGAGTGGTCACACTAATGTTGTATATGCTGTGGCTATATCCAGTGATTCAGAGTTCATCGTATCGGGAAGTTATGATTATACGGTGAGACTATGGGACGTCAAGACAGGTACCTGTAAGACCATGAGTGGTCACACTAATGTTGTATATGCTGTGGCTATATCCAGTGATTCAGAGTTCATCGTATCGGGAAGTCATTATTATACGGTGAGACTATGGGACGTCAAGACAGGTACCTGTAAGACCATGAGTGGTCACACTAGTCATGTATGATCTGTGGCTATATCCAGTGATTCAGAGTTCATCGTATCGGGAAGTGCAGATTATACGGTGAGACTATGGGACGTCAAAACAGGTACCTGTAAGACCATGAGTGGTCACACTAGTTATGTATCATCTGTGGCTATATCCAGTGATTCTGAGTTCATCGTATCGGGAAGTTATGATTATACGGTGAGACTATGGGACGTCAAGACAGGTACCTGTAAGACCATGAGTGGTCACACTAGTTATGTATCATCTGTGGCTATATCCAGTGATTCTGAGTTCATTGTATCGGGAAGTGCAGATTAGACGGTGAGACTATGGGACGTCAAGACAGGTACCTGTAAGACCATGAGTGGTCACACACATTCTGTAAGTTCTGTGGCTATATCCAGTGATTCAGAGTTCATCGTATCGGGAAGTTATTATTATACGGTGAGACTATGGGACGTCAAGACAGGTACCTGTAAGACCATGAGTGGTCACACTAGTTATGTATCATCTGTGGCTATATCCAGTGATTCAGAGTTCATCGAATCGGGAAGTTATGATTATACGGTGAGACTATGGGACGTCAAGACAGGTACCTGTAAGACCATGAGTGGTCACACTAGTTCTGCATTATCAGTGGCTATATCCAGTGATTCAGAGTTCATCGTATCGGGAAGTTATGATTATACGGTGAGACTATGGGACGTCAAGACAGGTACCTGTAAGACCATGAGTGGTCACACTAGTTCTGCATTATCAGTGGCTATATCCAGTGATTCAGAGTTCATCGTATCGGGAAGTTATGATAAGACGTTGAGACTATGGGACGTCAAGAAAGGTACCTGTAAGACCATGAGTGGTCACACTAGTTATGTATCATCTGTGGCTATATCCAGTGATTCAGAGTTCATCAAATCGGGAAGTTATGATTATACGGTGAGACTATGGGACGTCAAGACAGGTACCTGTAAGACCATGAGTGGTCACACTAGTTCTGCATTATCAGTGGCTATATCCAGTGATTCAGAGTTCATCGTATCGGGAAGTTATGATAAGACGTTGAGACTATGGGACGTCAAGAAAGGTACCTGTAAGACCATGAGTGGTCACACTAGTTATGTATTATCTGTGGCTATATCCAGTGATTCTGAGTTCATTGTATCGGGAAGTTATGATTATACGGTGAGACTATGGGACGTCAAAACAGGTACCTGTAAGACCATGAGTGGTCACACACATTCTGTAAGTTCTGTGGCTATATCCAGTGATTCAGAGTTCATCGTATCGGGAAGTGTAGATTAGACGGTGAGACTATGGGACGTCAAGACAGGTACCTGTAAGACCATGAGTGGTCACACACATTCTGTAAGTTCTGTGGCTATATCCAGTGATTCAGAGTTCATCGTATCGGGAAGTGTAGATTAGACGGTGAGACTATGGGACGTCAAGACAGGTACCTGTAAGACCATGAGTGGTCACACTAGTTATGTATTATCAGTGGCTATATCCAGTGATTCAGAGTTCATCGAATCGGGAAGTTATGATAAGACGTTGAGACTATGGGACGTCAAGACAGGTACCTGTAAGACCATGAGTGGTCACACACATTCTGTAAGTTCTGTGGCTATATCCAGTGATTCAGAGTTCATCGTATCGGGAAGTGTAGATTATACGGTGAGACTATGGGACGTCAAAACAGGTACCTGTAAGACCATGAGTGGTCACACTAGTTATGTATCATCTGTGGCTATATCCAGTGATTCAGAGTTCATCGTATCGGGAAGTCATTATTATACGGTGAGACTATGGGACGTCAAAACAAGTACCTGTAAGACCATGAGTGGTCACACTAGTTATGTATATGCTGTGGCTATATCCAGTGATTCAGAGTTCATCGTATCGGGAAGTTATGATTAGACGGTGAGACTATGGGACTTCAAGACAGGTACCTGTAAGACCATGAGTGGTCACACTAATGTTGTATATGCTGTGGCTATATCCAGTGATTCAGAGTTCATCGTATCGGGAAGTTATGATTATACGGTGAGACTATGGGACGTCAAGACAGGTACCTGTAAGACCATGAGTGGTCACACACATTCTGTAAGTTCTGTGGCTATATCCAGTGATTCAGAGTTCATCGTATCGGGAAGTTATTATTATACGGTGAGACTATGGGACGTCAAGACAGGTACCTGTAAGACCATGAGTGGTCACACTAGTCATTTATGATCTGTGGCTATATCCAGTGATTCAGAGTTCATCGTATCGGGAAGTGCAGATTATACGGTGAGACTATGGGACGTCAAAACAGGTACCTGTAAGACCATGAGTGGTCACACTAGTTATGTATCATCTGTGGCTATATCCAGTGATTCTGAGTTCATCGTATCGGGAAGTTATGATTATACGGTGAGACTATGGGACGTCAAGACAGGTACCTGTAAGACCATGAGTGGTCACACTAGTTATGTATCATCTGTGGCTATATCCAGTGATTCTGAGTTCATTGTATCGGGAAGTGCAGATTAGACGGTGAGACTATGGGACGTCAAGACAGGTACCTGTAAGACCATGAGTGGTCACACACATTCTGTAAGTTCTGTGGCTATATCCAGTGATTCAGAGTTCATCGTATCGGGAAGTTATTATTATACGGTGAGACTATGGGACGTCAAGACAGGTACCTGTAAGACCATGAGTGGTCACACTAGTTATGTATCATCTGTGGCTATATCCAGTGATTCAGAGTTCATCGAATCGGGAAGTTATGATTATACGGTGAGACTATGGGACGTCAAGACAGGTACCTGTAAGACCATGAGTGGTCACACTAGTTCTGCATTATCAGTGGCTATATCCAGTGATTCAGAGTTCATCGTATCGGGAAGTTATGATTATACGGTGAGACTATGGGACGTCAAGACAGGTACCTGTAAGACCATGAGTGGTCACACTAGTTCTGCATTATCAGTGGCTATATCCAGTGATTCAGAGTTCATCGTATCGGGAAGTGCAGATAAGACGGTGAAACTATTGGACGTCAAGACAGGTACCTGTAAGACCATGAGTGGTCACACTAGTTATGTATCATCTGTGGCTATATCCAGTGATTCAGAGTTCATCAAATCGGGAAGTTATGATTATACGGTGAGACTATGGGACGTCAAGACAGGTACCTGTAAGACCATGAGTGGTCACACTAGTTCTGCATTATCAGTGGCTATATCCAGTGATTCAGAGTTCATCGTATCGGGAAGTTATGATAAGACGTTGAGACTATGGGACGTCAAGAAAGGTACCTGTAAGACCATGAGTGGTCACACTAGTTATGTATTATCTGTGGCTATATCCAGTGATTCTGAGTTCATTGTATCGGGAAGTTATGATTATACGGTGAGACTATGGGACGTCAAAACAGGTACCTGTAAGACCATGAGTGGTCACACACATTCTGTAAGTTCTGTGGCTATATCCAGTGATTCAGAGTTCATCGTATCGGGAAGTGTAGATTAGACGGTGAGACTATGGGACGTCAAGACAGGTACCTGTAAGACCATGAGTGGTCACACAGATTCTGTAAGATCTGTGGCTATATCCAGTGATTCAGAGTTCATCGTATCGGGAAGTGTAGATAATACGGTGAGACTATGGGACGTCAAGACAGGTACCTGTAAGACCATGAGTGGTCACACTAGTTATGTATTATCTGTGGCTATATCCAGTGATTCAGAGTTCATCGTATCGGGAAGTTATGATTAGACGGTGAGACTATGGGACGTCAAGACAGGTACCTGTAAGACCATGAGTGGTCACACTAGTTATGTATCATCTGTGGCTATATCCAGTGATTCATAGTTCATCGTATCGGGAAGTTATGATTATACGGTGAGACTATGGGACGTCAAGACAGGTACCTGTAAGACCATGAGTGGTCACACTAGTTCTGCATTATCAGTGGCTATATCCAGTGATTCAGAGTTCATCGTATCGGGAAGTTATGATAAGACGTTGAGACTATGGGACGTCAAGAAAGGTACCTGTAAGACCATGAGTGGTCACACTAGTTATGTATTATCTGTGGCTATATCCAGTGATTCTGAGTTCATTGTATCGGGAAGTTATGATTATACGGTGAGACTATGGGACGTCAAAACAGGTACCTGTAAGACCATGAGTGGTCACACACATTCTGTAAGTTCTGTGGCTATATCCAGTGATTCAGAGTTCATCGTATCGGGAAGTGTAGATTAGACGGTGAGACTATGGGACGTCAAGACAGGTACCTGTAAGACCATGAGTGGTCACACAGATTCTGTAAGATCTGTGGCTATATCCAGTGATTCAGAGTTCATCGTATCGGGAAGTGTAGATAATACGGTGAGACTATGGGACGTCAAGACAGGTACCTGTAAGACCATGAGTGGTCACACTAGTTATGTATTATCTGTGGCTATATCCAGTGATTCAGAGTTCATCGTATCGGGAAGTTATGATTAGACGGTGAGACTATGGGACGTCAAGACAGGTACCTGTAAGACCATGAGTGGTCACACTAGTTATGTATCATCTGTGGCTATATCCAGTGATTCATAGTTCATCGTATCGGGAAGTTATGATTATACGGTGAGACTATGGGACGTCAAGACAGGTACCTGTAAGACCATGAGTGGTCACACTAGTTCTGCATTATCAGTGGCTATATCCAGTGATTCAGAGTTCATCGTATCGGGAAGTTATGATAAGACGGTGAGACTATGTGACGTCAAGAAAGGTACCTGTAAGACCATGAGTGGTCACACTAGTTATGTATTATCTGTGGCTATATCCAGTGATTCTGAGTTCATTGTATCGGGAAGTGCAGATTAGACGGTGAGACTATGGGACGTCAAGACAGGTACCTGTAAGTCCATGAGTGGTCACACAGATTATGTATTATCTGTGACTATATCCAGTGATTAAGAGTTCATCGTATCGTGAAGTGGAGATTATACGGTGAGACTATGGGACGTCAAGACAGGTACCTGTAAGACCATGAGTGGTCACACTAGTTATGTATTATCTGTGGCTATATCCAGTGATTCAGAGTTCATCGTATCGGGAAGTTATGATTATACGGTGAGACTATGGGACGTCAAGACAGGTACCTGTAAGACCATGAGTGGTCACACTAGTTCTGCATTATCAGTGGCTATATCCAGTGATTCAGAGTTCATCGAATCGGGAAGTTCTGATAAGACGGTGAGACTATGGGACGTCAAAACAGGTACCTGTAAGACTATGAGTGGTCACACTAGTTATGTATCATCTGTGGCTATATCCAGTGATTCAGAGTTCATCGTATCGGGAAGTTATGATAAGACGGTGAGACTATGGGACGTCAAGACAGGTACCTGTAAGACCATGAGTGGTCACACTAGTTCTGTATGATCTGTGGCTATATCCAGTGATTCAGAGTTCATCGTATCGGGAAGTTATGATTAGACGGTGAGACTATGGGACGTCAAGACAGGTACCTGTAAGACCATGAGTGGTCACACTAGTTCTTCATTATCAGTGGCTATATCCAGTGATTCAGAGTTCATCGAATCGGGAAGTTATGATTATACGGTGAGACTATGGGACGTCAAGAAAGGTACCTGTAAGACCATGAGTGGTCACACACATTCTGTAAGTTCTGTGGCTATATCCAGTGATTCAGAGTTCATCGTATCGGGAAGTGCAGATTAGACGGTGAGACTATGGGACGTCAATACAGGTACCTAGTTTACCATGAGTGGTCACACTAGTTGTGTATATGCTGAGGCTATATCCAGTGATTCAGAGTTCATCGTATCGGGAAGTTATGATTATACGGTGAGTCTATGGGACGTCAAGACAGGTACCTGTAAGACCATGAGTGGTCACACTAGTTATGTATCATCTGTGGCTATATCCAGTGATTCAGAGTTCATCGAATCGGGAAGTTATGATTATACGGTGAGACTATGGGACGTCAAGACAGGTACCTGTAAGACCATGAGTGGTCACACTAGTTCTGCATTATCAGTGGCTATATCCAGTGATTCAGAGTTCATCGTATCGGGAAGTTATGATAAGACGTTGAGACTATGGGACGTCAAGAAAGGTACCTGTAAGACCATGAGTGGTCACACTAGTTATGTATTATCTGTGGCTATATCCAGTGATTCTGAGTTCATTGTATCGGGAAGTGCAGATTAGACGGTGAGACTATGGGACGTCAAGACAGGTACCTGTAAGACCATGAGTGGTCACACACATTCTGTAAGTTCTGTGGCTATATCCAGTGATTCAGAGTTCATCGTATCGGGAAGTGTAGATTAGACGGTGAGACTATGGGACGTCAAGACAGGTACCTGTAAGACCATGAGTGGTCACACAGATTCTGTAAGATCTGTGGCTATATCCAGTGATTCAGAGTTCATCGTATCGGGAAGTGTAGATTAGACGGTGAGACTATGGGACGTCAAGACAGGTACCTGTAAGACCATGAGTGGTCACACTAGTTCTGTATGATCTGTGGCTATATCCAGTGATTCAGAGTTCATCGTATCGGGAAGTTATGATTAGACGGTGAGACTATGGGACGTCAAGACAGGTACCTGTAAGACCATGAGTGGTCACACACATTCTGTAAGTTCTGTGGCTATATCCAGTGATTCAGAGTTCATCGTATCGGGAAGTGTAGATTAGACGGTGAGACTATGGGACGTCAAGACAGGTACCTGTAAGACCATGAGTGGTCACACTAGTTCTGCATTATCAGTGGCTATATCCAGTGATTCAGAGTTCATCGAATCGGGAAGTTCTGATAAGACGGTGAGACTATGGGACGTCAAAACAGGTACCTGTAAGACTATGAGTGGTCACACTAGTTATGTATCATCTGTGGCTATATCCAGTGATTCAGAGTTCATCGTATCGGGAAGTTATGATAAGACGGTGAGACTATGGGACGTCAAGACAGGTACCTGTAAGACCATGAGTGGTCACACTAGTTCTGTATGATCTGTGGCTATATCCAGTGATTCAGAGTTCATCGTATCGGGAAGTTATGATTAGACGGTGAGACTATGGGACGTCAAGACAGGTACCTGTAAGACCATGAGTGGTCACACTAGTTATGTATATGCTGTGGCTATATCCAGTGATTCAGAGTTCATCGTATCGGGAAGTTATGATTATACGGTGAGACTATGGGACGTCAAGACAGGTACCTGTAAGACCATGAGTGGTCACACTAGTTCTTCATTATCAGTGGCTATATCCAGTGATTCAGAGTTCATCGAATCGGGAAGTTATGATTATACGGTGAGACTATGGGACGTCAAGAAAGGTACCTGTAAGACCATGAGTGGTCACACACATTCTGTAAGTTCTGTGGCTATATCCAGTGATTCAGAGTTCATCGTATCGGGAAGTGCAGATTAGACGGTGAGACTATGGGACGTCAATACAGGTACCTAGTTTACCATGAGTGGTCACACTAGTTGTGTATATGCTGAGGCTATATCCAGTGATTCAGAGTTCATCGTATCGGGAAGTTATGATTATACGGTGAGTCTATGGGACGTCAAGACAGGTACCTGTAAGACCATGAGTGGTCACACTAGTTATGTATCATCTGTGGCTATATCCAGTGATTCAGAGTTCATCGAATCGGGAAGTTATGATTATACGGTGAGACTATGGGACGTCAAGACAGGTACCTGTAAGACCATGAGTGGTCACACTAGTTCTGCATTATCAGTGGCTATATCCAGTGATTCAGAGTTCATCGTATCGGGAAGTTATGATAAGACGTTGAGACTATGGGACGTCAAGAAAGGTACCTGTAAGACCATGAGTGGTCACACTAGTTATGTATTATCTGTGGCTATATCCAGTGATTCTGAGTTCATTGTATCGGGAAGTGCAGATTAGACGGTGAGACTATGGGACGTCAAGACAGGTACCTGTAAGACCATGAGTGGTCACACACATTCTGTAAGTTCTGTGGCTATATCCAGTGATTCAGAGTTCATCGTATCGGGAAGTGTAGATTAGACGGTGAGACTATGGGACGTCAAGACAGGTACCTGTAAGACCATGAGTGGTCACACAGATTCTGTAAGATCTGTGGCTATATCCAGTGATTCAGAGTTCATCGTATCGGGAAGTGTAGATAATACGGTGAGACTATGGGACGTCAAGACAGGTACCTGTAAGACCATGAGTGGTCACACTAGTTATGTATTATCTGTGGCTATATCCAGTGATTCAGAGTTCATCGTATCGGGAAGTGTAGATTATACGGTGAGACTATGGGACGTCAAGACAGGTACCTGTAAGACCATGAGTGGTCACACAGATTATGTATTATCTGTGACTATATCCAGTGATTAAGAGTTCATCGTATCGTGAAGTGGAGATTATACGGTGAGACTATGGGACTTCAAGACAGGTACCTGTAAGACCATGAGTGGTCACACTAGTTATGTATGTGCTGTGGCTATATCCAGTGATTCAGAGTTCATCGTATCGGGAAGTGTAGATAAGACGGTGAGACTATGGGACGTCAAGACAGGTACCTGTAAGACCATGAGTGGTCACACTAGTTCTGCATTATCAGTGGCTATATCCAGTGATTCAGAGTTCATCGAATCGGGAAGTTCTGATAAGACGGTGAGACTATGGGACGTCAAAACAGGTACCTGTAAGACTATGAGTGGTCACACTAGTTATGTATCATCTGTGGCTATATCCAGTGATTTAGAGTTCATTGTATCGGGAAGTGCAGATTAGACGGTGAGACTATGGGACGTCAAGACAGGTACCTGTAAGACCATGAGTGGTCACACAGATTATGTATTATCTGTGACTATATCCAGTGATTAAGAGTTCATCGTATCGTGAAGTGGAGATTATACGGTGAGACTATGGGACGTCAAGACAGGTACCTGTAAGACCATGAGTGGTCACACTAGTTATGTATTATCTGTGGCTATATCCAGTGATTCAGAGTTCATCGTATCGGGAAGTTATGATTAGACGGTGAGACTATGGGACGTCAAGACAGGTACCTGTAAGACCATGAGTGGTCACACTAGTTATGTATCATCTGTGGCTATATCCAGTGATTCATAGTTCATCGTATCGGGAAGTTATGATTAGACGGTGAGACTATGGGACGTCAAGACAGGTACCTGTAAGACCATGAGTGGTCACACTAGTTATGTATTATCTGTGGCTATATCCAGTGATTCAGAGTTCATCGTATCGGGAAGTTCTGATAAGACGGTGAGACTATGGGACGTCAAGACAGGTACCTGTAAGACCATGAGTGGTCACACTAGTTCTGCATTATCAGTGGCTATATCCAGTGATTCAGAGTTCATCGAATCGGGAAGTTCTGATAAGACGGTGAGACTATGGGACGTCAAAACAGGTACCTGTAAGACTATGAGTGGTCACACTAGTTATGTATCATCTGTGGCTATATCCAGTGATTTAGAGTTCATTGTATCGGGAAGTGCAGATTAGACGGTGAGACTATGGGACGTCAAGACAGGTACCTGTAAGACCATGAGTGGTCACACAGATTATGTATTATCTGTGACTATATCCAGTGATTAAGAGTTCATCGTATCGTGAAGTGGAGATTATACGGTGAGACTATGGGACGTCAAGACAGGTACCTGTAAGACCATGAGTGGTCACACTAGTTATGTATTATCTGTGGCTATATCCAGTGATTCAGAGTTCATCGTATCGGGAAGTTCTGATAAGACGGTGAGACTATGGGACGTCAAGACAGGTACCTGTAAGACCATGAGTGGTCACACTAGTTCTGCATTATCAGTGGCTATATCCAGTGATTCAGAGTTCATCGAATCGGGAAGTTCTGATAAGACGGTGAGACTATGGGACGTCAAAACAGGTACCTGTAAGACTATGAGTGGTCACACTAGTTATGTATTATCTGTGGCTATATCCAGTGATTCTGAGTTCATCGTATCGGGAAGTTCTGATAAGACGGTGAGACTATGGGACGTCAAGACAGGTACCTGTAAGACCATGAGTGGTCACACTAGTTATGTATATGCTGTGGCTATATCCAGTGATTCAGAGTTCATCGTATCGGGAAGTGCAGATTATACGGTGAGACTATGGGACGTCAAGACAGGTACCTGTAAGACCATGAGTGGTCACACTAGTTATGTATATGCTGTGGCTATATCCAGTGATTCAGAGTTCATCGTATCGGGAAGTGCAGATTATACGGTGAGACTATGGGACGTCAAGACAGGTACCTGTAAGACCATGAGTGGTCACACTAGTTATGTATATGCTGTGGCTATATCCAGTGATTCAGAGTTCATCGTATCGGGAAGTTATGATTATACGGTGAGACTATGGGACTTCAAGACAGGTACCTGTAAGACCATGAGTGGTCACACTAATGTTGTATATGCTGTGGCTATATCCAGTGATTCAGAGTTCATCGTATCGGGAAGTGCAGATTATACGGTGAGACTATGGGACGTCAAGACAGGTACCTGTAAGACCATGAGTGGTCACACTAATGTTGTATATGCTGTGGCTATATCCAGTGATTCATAGTTCATCGTATCGGGAAGTGCAGATTATACGGTGAGACTATGGGACGTCAAGACAGGTACCTGTAAGACCATGAGTGGTCACACTAGTTATGTATATGCTGTGGCTATATCCAGTGATTCAGAGTTCATCGTATCGGGAAGTTATGATTAGACGGTGAGACTATGGGACTTCAAGACAGGTACCTGTAAGACCATGAGTGGTCACACTAGTCATGTATATGCTGTGGCTATATCCAGTGATTCAGAGTTCATCGTATCGGGAAGTTATGATTAGACGGTGAGACTATGGGACTTCAAGACAGGTACCTGTAAGACCATGAGTGGTCACACTAGTCATGTATGATTTGTGGCTATATCCAGTGATTCAGAGTTCATCGTATCGGGAAGTCATGATTAGACGGTGAGACTATGGGACGTCAAGACAGGTACCTGTAAGACCATGAGTGGTCACACTAATGTTGTATATGCTGTGGCTATATCCAGTGATTCAGAGTTCATCGTATCGGGAAGTGCAGATTATACGGTGATACTATGGGACGTCAAGACAGGTACCTGTAAGACCATGAGTGGTCACACTAATGTTGTATATGCTGTGGCTATATCCAGTGATTCAGAGTTCATCGTATCGGGAAGTTATGATTAGACGGTGAGACTATGGGACGTCAAGACAGGTACCTGTAAGACCATGAGTGGTCACACTAATGTTGTATATGCTGTGGCTATATCCAGTGATTCAGAGTTCATCGTATCGGGAAGTGCAGATTATACGGTGATACTATGGGACGTCAAGACAGGTACCTGTAAGACCATGAGTGGTCACACTAATGTTGTATATGCTGTGGCTATATCCAGTGATTCAGAGTTCATCGTATCGGGAAGTTATGATTATACGGTGAGACTATGGGACTTCAAGACAGGTACCTGTAAGACCATGAGTGGTCACACTAATGTTGTATATGCTGTGGCTATATCCAGTGATTCAGAGTTCATCGTATCGGGAAGTGCAGATTATACGGTGATACTATGGGACGTCAAGACAGGTACCTGTAAGACCATGAGTGGTCACACTAATGTTGTATATGCTGTGGCTATATCCAGTGATTCAGAGTTCATCGTATCGGGAAGTGCAGATTATACGGTGAGACTATGGGACGTCAAGACAGGTACCTGTAAGACCATGAGTGGTCACACTAATGTTGTATATGCTGTGGCTATATCCAGTGATTCAGAGTTCATCGTATCGGGAAGTGCAGATTATACGGTGAGACTATGGGACGTCAAGACAGGTACCTGTAAGACCATGAGTGGTCACACTAGTTATGTATATGCTGTGGCTATATCCAGTGATTCAGAGTTCATCGTATCGGGAAGTTATGATTAGACGGTGAGACTATGGGACGTCAAGACAGGTACCTGTAAGACCATGAGTGGTCACACACATTCTGTAAGTTCTGTGGCTATATCCAGTGATTCAGAGTTCATCGTATCGGGAAGTGTAGATTAGACGGTGAGACTATGGGACGTCAAGACAGGTACCTGTAAGACCATGAGTGGTCACACTAATGTTGTATATGCTGTGGCTATATCCAGTGATTCATAGTTCATCGTATCGGGAAGTGCAGATTATACGGTGAGACTATGGGACGTCAAGACAGGTACCTGTAAGACCATGAGTGGTCACACTAGTTATGTATATGCTGTGGCTATATCCAGTGATTCAGAGTTCATCGTATCGGGAAGTGCAGATTATACGGTGAGACTATGGGACGTCAAGACAGGTACCTGTAAGACCATGAGTGGTCACACTAATGTTGTATATGCTGTGGCTATATCCAGTGATTCAGAGTTCATCGTATCGGGAAGTTATGATTAGACGGTGAGACTATGGGACTTCAAGACAGGTACCTGTAAGACCATGAGTGGTCACACTAATGTTGTATATGCTGTGGCTATATCCAGTGATTCAGAGTTCATCGTATCGGGAAGTGCAGATTATACGGTGAGACTATGGGACGTCAAGACAGGTACCTGTAAGACCATGAGTGGTCACACTAATGTTGTATATGCTGTGGCTATATCCAGTGATTCAGAGTTCATCGTATCGGGAAGTTATGATTAGACGGTGAGACTATGGGACGTCAAGACAGGTACCTGTAAGACCATGAGTGGTCACACTAATGTTGTATATGCTGTGGCTATATCCAGTGATTCAGAGTTCATCGTATCGGGAAGTTATGATTAGACGGTGAGACTATGGGACTTCAAGACAGGTACCTGTAAGACCATGAGTGGTCACACTAATGTTGTATATGCTGTGGCTATATCCAGTGATTCAGAGTTCATCGTATCGGGAAGTTATGATTAGACGGTGAGACTATGGGACGTCAAGACAGGTACCTGTAAGACCATGAGTGGTCACACTAATGTTGTATATGCTGTGGCTATATCCAGTGATTCAGAGTTCATCGTATCGGGAAGTTATGATTAGACGGTGAGACTATGGGACGTCAAGACAGGTACCTGTAAGACCATGAGTGGTCACACTAATGTTGTATATGCTGTGGCTATATCCAGTGATTCAGAGTTCATCGTATCGGGAAGTGCAGATTATACGGTGAGACTATGGGACGTCAAGACAGGTACCTGTAAGACCATGAGTGGTCACACTAATGTTGTATATGCTGTGGCTATATCCAGTGATTCATAGTTCATCGTATCGGGAAGTGCAGATTATACGGTGAGACTATGGGACGTCAAGACAGGTACCTGTAAGACCATGAGTGGTCACACTAGTTATGTATATGCTGTGGCTATATCCAGTGATTCAGAGTTCATCGTATCGGGAAGTTATGATTAGACGGTGAGACTATGGGACTTCAAGACAGGTACCTGTAAGACCATGAGTGGTCACACTAATGTTGTATATGCTGTGGCTATATCCAGTGATTCAGAGTTCATCGTATCGGGAAGTGCAGATTATACGGTGAGACTATGGGACGTCAAGACAGGTACCTGTAAGACCATGAGTGGTCACACTAATGTTGTATATGCTGTGGCTATATCCAGTGATTCAGAGTTCATCGTATCGGGAAGTTCTGATAAGACGGTGAGACTATGGGACGTCAAGACAGGTACCTGTAAGACCATGAGTGGTCACACTAGTTGTGTATATGCTGAGGCTATATCCAGTGATTCAGAGTTCATCGTATCGGGAAGTGCAGATTATACGGTGAGACTATGGGACGTCAAGACAGGTACCTGTAAGACCATGAGTGGTCACACTAGTTATGTATCATCTGTGGCTATATCCAGTGATTCAGAGTTCATCGTATCGGGAAGTTATGATTATACGGTGAGACTATGGGACGTCAAGACAGGTACCTGTAAGACCATGAGTGGTCACACTAATGTTGTATATGCTGTGGCTATATCCAGTGATTCAGAGTTCATCGTATCGGGAAGTTATGATTAGACGGTGAGACTATGGGACGTCAAGACAGGTACCTGTAAGACCATGAGTGGTCACACTAATGTTGTATATGCTGTGGCTATATCCAGTGATTCAGAGTTCATCGTATCGGGAAGTGCAGATTATACGGTGAGACTATGGGACGTCAAGACAGGTACCTGTAAGACCATGAGTGGTCACACTAATGTTGTATATGCTGTGGCTATATCCAGTGATTCATAGTTCATCGTATCGGGAAGTGCAGATTATACGGTGAGACTATGGGACGTCAAGACAGGTACCTGTAAGACCATGAGTGGTCACACTAGTTATGTATATGCTGTGGCTATATCCAGTGATTCAGAGTTCATCGTATCGGGAAGTTATGATTAGACGGTGAGACTATGGGACGTCAAGACAGGTACCTGTAAGACCATGAGTGGTCACACTAGTTATGTATATGCTGTGGCTATATCCAGTGATTCAGAGTTCATCGTATCGGGAAGTGCAGATTATACGGTGAGACTATGGGACGTCAAGACAGGTACCTGTAAGACCATGAGTGGTCACACTAGTTATGTATATGCTGTGGCTATATCCAGTGATTCATAGTTCATCGTATCGGGAAGTGCAGATTATACGGTGAGACTATGGGACGTCAAGACAGGTACCTGTAAGACCATGAGTGGTCACACTAGTTATGTATATGCTGTGGCTATATCCAGTGATTCAGAGTTCATCGTATCGGGAAGTTATGATTATACGGTGAGACTATGGGACGTCAAGACAGGTACCTGTAAGACCATGAGTGGTCACACTAGTTCTTCATTATCAGTGGCTATATCCAGTGATTCAGAGTTCATCGAATCGGGAAGTTATGATTATACGGTGAGACTATGGGACGTCAAGACAGGTACCTGTAAGACCATGAGTGGTCACACTAGTTATGTATTATCTGTGGCTATATCCAGTGATTCTGAGTTCATCGTATCGGGAAGTTCTGATAAGACGGTGAGACTATGGGACGTCAATACAGGTACCTAGTTTACCATGAGTGGTCACACTAGTTGTGTATATGCTGAGGCTATATCCAGTGATTCAGAGTTCATCGTATCGGGAAGTGCAGATTATACGGTGAGACTATGGGACGTCAAGACAGGTACCTGTAAGACCATGAGTGGTCACACTAGTTATGTATCATCTGTGGCTATATCCAGTGATTCAGAGTTCATCGTATCGGGAAGTTATGATTATACGGTGAGACTATGGGACGTCAAGACAGGTACCTGTAAGACCATGAGTGGTCACACTAGTTCTTCATTATCAGTGGCTATATCCAGTGATTCAGAGTTCATCGAATCGGGAAGTTATGATTATACGGTGAGACTATGGGACGTCAAGACAGGTACCTGTAAGACCATGAGTGGTCACACACATTCTGTAAGTTCTGTGGCTATATCCAGTGATTCAGAGTTCATCGTATCGGGAAGTGCAGATTAGACGGTGAGACTATGGGACGTCAATACAGGTACCTGTAAGACCATGAGTGGTCACACTAGTTGTGTATATGCTGAGGCTATATCCAGTGATTCAGAGTTCATCGTATCGGGAAGTGCAGATTATACGGTGAGACTATGGGACGTCAAGACAGGTACCTGTAAGACCATGAGTGGTCACACTAGTTATGTATATGCTGTGGCTATATCCAGTGATTCAGAGTTCATCGTATCGGGAAGTTATGATTATACGGTGAGACTATGGGACGTCAAGACAGGTACCTGTAAGACCATGAGTGGTCACACTAGTTCTTCATTATCAGTGGCTATATCCAGTGATTCAGAGTTCATCGAATCGGGAAGTTATGATTATACGGTGAGACTATGGGACGTCAAGACAGGTACCTGTAAGACCATGAGTGGTCACACACATTCTGTAAGTTCTGTGGCTATATCCAGTGATTCAGAGTTCATCGTATCGGGAAGTGCAGATTAGACGGTGAGACTATGGGACGTCAATACAGGTACCTAGTTTACCATGAGTGGTCACACTAGTTGTGTATATGCTGAGGCTATATCCAGTGATTCAGAGTTCATCGTATCGGGAAGTGCAGATTATACGGTGAGACTATGGGACGTCAAGACAGGTACCTGTAAGACCATGAGTGGTCACACTAGTTATGTATCATCTGTGGCTATATCCAGTGATTCAGAGTTCATCGTATCGGGAAGTTATGATTATACGGTGAGACTATGGGACGTCAAGACAGGTACCTGTAAGACCATGAGTGGTCACACTAGTTCTTCATTATCAGTGGCTATATCCAGTGATTCAGAGTTCATCGAATCGGGAAGTTATGATTATACGGTGAGACTATGGGACGTCAAGACAGGTACCTGTAAGACCATGAGTGGTCACACACATTCTGTAAGTTCTGTGGCTATATCCAGTGATTCAGAGTTCATCGTATCGGGAAGTGCAGATTAGACGGTGAGACTATGGGACGTCAATACAGGTACCTAGTTTACCATGAGTGGTCACACTAGTTGTGTATATGCTGAGGCTATATCCAGTGATTCAGAGTTCATCGTATCGGGAAGTGCAGATTATACGGTGAGACTATGGGACGTCAAGACAGGTACCTGTAAGACCATGAGTGGTCACACTAGTTATGTATCATCTGTGGCTATATCCAGTGATTCAGAGTTCATCGAATCGGGAAGTTATGATTATACGGTGAGACTATGGGACGTCAAGACAGGTACCTGTAAGACCATGAGTGGTCACACTAGTTCTGCATTATCAGTGGCTATATCCAGTGATTCAGAGTTCATCGTATCGGGAAGTTATGATAAGACGTTGAGACTATGGGACGTCAAGAAAGGTACCTGTAAGACCATGAGTGGTCACACTAGTTATGTATTATCTGTGGCTATATCCAGTGATTCTGAGTTCATTGTATCGGGAAGTGCAGATTAGACGGTGAGACTATGGGACGTCAAGACAGGTACCTGTAAGACCATGAGTGGTCACACACATTCTGTAAGTTCTGTGGCTATATCCAGTGATTCAGAGTTCATCGTATCGGGAAGTGTAGATTAGACGGTGAGACTATGGGACGTCAAGACAGGTACCTGTAAGACCATGAGTGGTCACACAGATTCTGTAAGATCTGTGGCTATATCCAGTGATTCAGAGTTCATCGTATCGGGAAGTGTAGATAATACGGTGAGACTATGGGACGTCAAGACAGGTACCTGTAAGACCATGAGTGGTCACACTAGTTATGTATTATCTGTGGCTATATCCAGTGATTCAGAGTTCATCGTATCGGGAAGTGTAGATTATACGGTGAGACTATGGGACGTCAAGACAGGTACCTGTAAGACCATGAGTGGTCACACAGATTATGTATTATCTGTGACTATATCCAGTGATTAAGAGTTCATCGTATCGTGAAGTGGAGATTATACGGTGAGACTATGGGACTTCAAGACAGGTACCTGTAAGACCATGAGTGGTCACACTAGTTATGTATGTGCTGTGGCTATATCCAGTGATTCAGAGTTCATCGTATCGGGAAGTGTAGATAAGACGGTGAGACTATGGGACGTCAAGACAGGTACCTGTAAGACCATGAGTGGTCACACTAGTTCTGCATTATCAGTGGCTATATCCAGTGATTCAGAGTTCATCGAATCGGGAAGTTCTGATAAGACGGTGAGACTATGGGACGTCAAAACAGGTACCTGTAAGACTATGAGTGGTCACACTAGTTATGTATCATCTGTGGCTATATCCAGTGATTTAGAGTTCATTGTATCGGGAAGTGCAGATTAGACGGTGAGACTATGGGACGTCAAGACAGGTACCTGTAAGACCATGAGTGGTCACACAGATTATGTATTATCTGTGACTATATCCAGTGATTAAGAGTTCATCGTATCGTGAAGTTATGATTATACGGTGAGACTATGGGACGTCAAGACAGGTACCTGTAAGACCATGAGTGGTCACACTAGTTATGTATTATCTGTGGCTATATCCAGTGATTCAGAGTTCATCGTATCGGGAAGTTCTGATAAGACGGTGAGACTATGGGACGTCAAGACAGGTACCTGTAAGACCATGAGTGGTCACACTAGTTCTGCATTATCAGTGGCTATATCCAGTGATTCAGAGTTCATCGAATCGGGAAGTTCTGATAAGACGGTGAGACTATGGGACGTCAAAACAGGTACCTGTAAGACTATGAGTGGTCACACTAGTTATGTATCATCTGTGGCTATATCCAGTGATTCAGAGTTCATCGTATCGGGAAGTTCTGATAAGACGGTGAGACTATGGGACGTCAAGACAGGTACCTGTAAGACCATGAGTGGTCACACTAGTTCTGCATTATCAGTGGCTATATCCAGTGATTCAGAGTTCATCGAATCGGGAAGTTCTGATAAGACGGTGAGACTATGGGACGTCAAAACAGGTACCTGTAAGACCATGAGTGGTCACACTAGTTATGTATCATCTGTGGCTATATCCAGTGATTCAGAGTTCATCGTATCGGGAAGTGCAGATTATACGGTGAGACTATGGGACGTCAAGACAGGTACCTGTAAGACCATGAGTGGTCACACTAGTTATGTATATGCTGTGGCTATATCCAGTGATTCAGAGTTCATCGTATCGGGAAGTGCAGATTATACGGTGAGACTATGGGACGTCAAGACAGGTACCTGTAAGACCATGAGTGGTCACACTAGTTATGTATATGCTGTGGCTATATCCAGTGATTCAGAGTTCATCGTATCGGGAAGTTATGATTATACGGTGAGACTATGGGACTTCAAGACAGGTACCTGTAAGACCATGAGTGGTCACACTAATGTTGTATATGCTGTGGCTATATCCAGTGATTCAGAGTTCATCGTATCGTGAAGTGGAGATTATACGGTGAGACTATGGGACTTCAAGACAGGTACCTGTAAGACCATGAGTGGTCACACTAGTTATGTATGTGCTGTGGCTATATCCAGTGATTCAGAGTTCATCGTATCGGGAAGTGTAGATAAGACGGTGAGACTATGGGACGTCAAGACAGGTACCTGTAAGACCATGAGTGGTCACACTAGTTCTGCATTATCAGTGGCTATATCCAGTGATTCAGAGTTCATCGAATCGGGAAGTTCTGATAAGACGGTGAGACTATGGGACGTCAAAACAGGTACCTGTAAGACTATGAGTGGTCACACTAGTTATGTATCATCTGTGGCTATATCCAGTGATTCAGAGTTCATCGTATCGGGAAGTTCTGATAAGACGGTGAGACTATGGGACGTCAAGACAGGTACCTGTAAGACCATGAGTGGTCACACTAGTTATGTATATGCTGTGGCTATATCCAGTGATTCAGAGTTCATCGTATCGGGAAGTTATGATTATACGGTGAGACTATGGGACGTCAAGACAGGTACCTGTAAGACCATGAGTGGTCACACTAGTTCTTCATTATCAGTGGCTATATCCAGTGATTCAGAGTTCATCGAATCGGGAAGTTATGATTATACGGTGAGACTATGGGACGTCAAGACAGGTACCTGTAAGACCATGAGTGGTCACACACATTCTGTAAGTTCTGTGGCTATATCCAGTGATTCAGAGTTCATCGTATCGGGAAGTGCAGATTAGACGGTGAGACTATGGGACGTCAATACAGGTACCTAGTTTACCATGAGTGGTCACACTAGTTGTGTATATGCTGAGGCTATATCCAGTGATTCAGAGTTCATCGTATCGGGAAGTGCAGATTATACGGTGAGACTATGGGACGTCAAGACAGGTACCTGTAAGACCATGAGTGGTCACACTAGTTATGTATCATCTGTGGCTATATCCAGTGATTCAGAGTTCATCGTATCGGGAAGTTATGATTATACGGTGAGACTATGGGACGTCAAGACAGGTACCTGTAAGACCATGAGTGGTCACACTAGTTCTTCATTATCAGTGGCTATATCCAGTGATTCAGAGTTCATCGAATCGGGAAGTTATGATTATACGGTGAGACTATGGGACGTCAAGACAGGTACCTGTAAGACCATGAGTGGTCACACACATTCTGTAAGTTCTGTGGCTATATCCAGTGATTCAGAGTTCATCGTATCGGGAAGTGCAGATTAGACGGTGAGACTATGGGACGTCAATACAGGTACCTAGTTTACCATGAGTGGTCACACTAGTTGTGTATATGCTGAGGCTATATCCAGTGATTCAGAGTTCATCGTATCGGGAAGTGCAGATTATACGGTGAGACTATGGGACGTCAAGACAGGTACCTGTAAGACCATGAGTGGTCACACTAGTTATGTATCATCTGTGGCTATATCCAGTGATTCAGAGTTCATCGAATCGGGAAGTTATGATTATACGGTGAGACTATGGGACGTCAAGACAGGTACCTGTAAGACCATGAGTGGTCACACTAGTTCTGCATTATCAGTGGCTATATCCAGTGATTCAGAGTTCATCGTATCGGGAAGTTATGATAAGACGTTGAGACTATGGGACGTCAAGAAAGGTACCTGTAAGACCATGAGTGGTCACACTAGTTATGTATTATCTGTGGCTATATCCAGTGATTCTGAGTTCATTGTATCGGGAAGTGCAGATTAGACGGTGAGACTATGGGACGTCAAGACAGGTACCTGTAAGACCATGAGTGGTCACACACATTCTGTAAGTTCTGTGGCTATATCCAGTGATTCAGAGTTCATCGTATCGGGAAGTGTAGATTAGACGGTGAGACTATGGGACGTCAAGACAGGTACCTGTAAGACCATGAGTGGTCACACAGATTCTGTAAGATCTGTGGCTATATCCAGTGATTCAGAGTTCATCGTATCGGGAAGTGTAGATAATACGGTGAGACTATGGGACGTCAAGACAGGTACCTGTAAGACCATGAGTGGTCACACTAGTTATGTATTATCTGTGGCTATATCCAGTGATTCAGAGTTCATCGTATCGGGAAGTGTAGATTATACGGTGAGACTATGGGACGTCAAGACAGGTACCTGTAAGACCATGAGTGGTCACACAGATTATGTATTATCTGTGACTATATCCAGTGATTAAGAGTTCATCGTATCGTGAAGTGGAGATTATACGGTGAGACTATGGGACTTCAAGACAGGTACCTGTAAGACCATGAGTGGTCACACTAGTTATGTATGTGCTGTGGCTATATCCAGTGATTCAGAGTTCATCGTATCGGGAAGTGTAGATAAGACGGTGAGACTATGGGACGTCAAGACAGGTACCTGTAAGACCATGAGTGGTCACACTAGTTCTGCATTATCAGTGGCTATATCCAGTGATTCAGAGTTCATCGAATCGGGAAGTTCTGATAAGACGGTGAGACTATGGGACGTCAAAACAGGTACCTGTAAGACTATGAGTGGTCACACTAGTTATGTATCATCTGTGGCTATATCCAGTGATTTAGAGTTCATTGTATCGGGAAGTGCAGATTAGACGGTGAGACTATGGGACGTCAAGACAGGTACCTGTAAGACCATGAGTGGTCACACAGATTATGTATTATCTGTGACTATATCCAGTGATTAAGAGTTCATCGTATCGTGAAGTTATGATTATACGGTGAGACTATGGGACGTCAAGACAGGTACCTGTAAGACCATGAGTGGTCACACTAGTTATGTATTATCTGTGGCTATATCCAGTGATTCAGAGTTCATCGTATCGGGAAGTTCTGATAAGACGGTGAGACTATGGGACGTCAAGACAGGTACCTGTAAGACCATGAGTGGTCACACTAGTTCTGCATTATCAGTGGCTATATCCAGTGATTCAGAGTTCATCGAATCGGGAAGTTCTGATAAGACGGTGAGACTATGGGACGTCAAAACAGGTACCTGTAAGACTATGAGTGGTCACACTAGTTATGTATCATCTGTGGCTATATCCAGTGATTCAGAGTTCATCGTATCGGGAAGTTCTGATAAGACGGTGAGACTATGGGACGTCAAGACAGGTACCTGTAAGACCATGAGTGGTCACACTAGTTATGTATCATCTGTGGCTATATCCAGTGATTCAGAGTTCATCGTATCGGGAAGTGCAGATTATACGGTGAGACTATGGGACGTCAAGACAGGTACCTGTAAGACCATGAGTGGTCACACTAGTTATGTATATGCTGTGGCTATATCCAGTGATTCAGAGTTCATCGTATCGGGAAGTGCAGATTATACGGTGAGACTATGGGACGTCAAGACAGGTACCTGTAAGACCATGAGTGGTCACACTAGTTATGTATATGCTGTGGCTATATCCAGTGATTCAGAGTTCATCGTATCGGGAAGTTATGATTATACGGTGAGACTATGGGACTTCAAGACAGGTACCTGTAAGACCATGAGTGGTCACACTAATGTTGTATATGCTGTGGCTATATCCAGTGATTCAGAGTTCATCGTATCGTGAAGTGGAGATTATACGGTGAGACTATGGGACTTCAAGACAGGTACCTGTAAGACCATGAGTGGTCACACTAGTTATGTATGTGCTGTGGCTATATCCAGTGATTCAGAGTTCATCGTATCGGGAAGTGTAGATAAGACGGTGAGACTATGGGACGTCAAGACAGGTACCTGTAAGACCATGAGTGGTCACACTAGTTCTGCATTATCAGTGGCTATATCCAGTGATTCAGAGTTCATCGAATCGGGAAGTTCTGATAAGACGGTGAGACTATGGGACGTCAAAACAGGTACCTGTAAGACTATGAGTGGTCACACTAGTTATGTATCATCTGTGGCTATATCCAGTGATTTAGAGTTCATTGTATCGGGAAGTGCAGATTAGACGGTGAGACTATGGGACGTCAAGACAGGTACCTGTAAGACCATGAGTGGTCACACAGATTATGTATTATCTGTGACTATATCCAGTGATTAAGAGTTCATCGTATCGTGAAGTGGAGATTATACGGTGAGACTATGGGACGTCAAGACAGGTACCTGTAAGACCATGAGTGGTCACACTAGTTATGTATTATCTGTGGCTATATCCAGTGATTCAGAGTTCATCGTATCGGGAAGTTATGATTAGACGGTGAGACTATGGGACGTCAAGACAGGTACCTGTAAGACCATGAGTGGTCACACTAGTTATGTATCATCTGTGGCTATATCCAGTGATTCATAGTTCATCGTATCGGGAAGTTATGATTAGACGGTGAGACTATGGGACGTCAAGACAGGTACCTGTAAGACCATGAGTGGTCACACTAGTTATGTATTATCTGTGGCTATATCCAGTGATTCAGAGTTCATCGTATCGGGAAGTTCTGATAAGACGGTGAGACTATGGGACGTCAAGACAGGTACCTGTAAGACCATGAGTGGTCACACTAGTTCTGCATTATCAGTGGCTATATCCAGTGATTCAGAGTTCATCGAATCGGGAAGTTCTGATAAGACGGTGAGACTATGGGACGTCAAAACAGGTACCTGTAAGACTATGAGTGGTCACACTAGTTATGTATATGCTGTGGCTATATCCAGTGATTCAGAGTTCATCGTATCGGGAAGTGCAGATTAGACGGTGAGACTATGGGACGTCAAGACAGGTACCTGTAAGACCATGAGTGGTCACACAGATTATGTATTATCTGTGACTATATCCAGTGATTAAGAGTTCATCGTATCGTGAAGTGGAGATTATACGGTGAGACTATGGGACGTCAAGACAGGTACCTGTAAGACCATGAGTGGTCACACTAGTTATGTATTATCTGTGGCTATATCCAGTGATTCAGAGTTCATCGTATCGGGAAGTTCTGATAAGACGGTGAGACTATGGGACGTCAAGACAGGTACCTGTAAGACCATGAGTGGTCACACTAGTTCTGCATTATCAGTGGCTATATCCAGTGATTCAGAGTTCATCGAATCGGGAAGTTCTGATAAGACGGTGAGACTATGGGACGTCAAAACAGGTACCTGTAAGACTATGAGTGGTCACACTAGTTATGTATTATCTGTGGCTATATCCAGTGATTCTGAGTTCATCGTATCGGGAAGTTCTGATAAGACGGTGAGACTATGGGACGTCAAGACAGGTACCTGTAAGACCATGAGTGGTCACACTAGTTATGTATCATCTGTGGCTATATCCAGTGATTCAGAGTTCATCGTATCGGGAAGTGCAGATTATACGGTGAGACTATGGGACGTCAAGACAGGTACCTGTAAGACCATGAGTGGTCACACTAGTTATGTATATGCTGTGGCTATATCCAGTGATTCAGAGTTCATCGTATCGGGAAGTGCAGATTATACGGTGAGACTATGGGACGTCAAGACAGGTACCTGTAAGACCATGAGTGGTCACACTAGTTATGTATATGCTGTGGCTATATCCAGTGATTCAGAGTTCATCGTATCGGGAAGTTATGATTATACGGTGAGACTATGGGACTTCAAGACAGGTACCTGTAAGACCATGAGTGGTCACACTAATGTTGTATATGCTGTGGCTATATCCAGTGATTCAGAGTTCATCGTATCGGGAAGTGCAGATTATACGGTGAGACTATGGGACGTCAAGACAGGTACCTGTAAGACCATGAGTGGTCACACTAATGTTGTATATGCTGTGGCTATATCCAGTGATTCATAGTTCATCGTATCGGGAAGTGCAGATTATACGGTGAGACTATGGGACGTCAAGACAGGTACCTGTAAGACCATGAGTGGTCACACTAGTTATGTATATGCTGTGGCTATATCCAGTGATTCAGAGTTCATCGTATCGGGAAGTTATGATTAGACGGTGAGACTATGGGACTTCAAGACAGGTACCTGTAAGACCATGAGTGGTCACACTAGTCATGTATATGCTGTGGCTATATCCAGTGATTCAGAGTTCATCGTATCGGGAAGTTATGATTAGACGGTGAGACTATGGGACTTCAAGACAGGTACCTGTAAGACCATGAGTGGTCACACTAGTCATGTATGATTTGTGGCTATATCCAGTGATTCAGAGTTCATCGTATCGGGAAGTCATGATTAGACGGTGAGACTATGGGACGTCAAGACAGGTACCTGTAAGACCATGAGTGGTCACACTAATGTTGTATATGCTGTGGCTATATCCAGTGATTCAGAGTTCATCGTATCGGGAAGTGCAGATTATTACGGTGATACTATGGGACGTCAAGACAGGTACCTGTAAGACCATGAGTGGTCACACTAATGTTGTATATGCTGTGGCTATATCCAGTGATTCAGAGTTCATCGTATCGGGAAGTGCAGATTATACGGTGAGACTATGGGACTTCAAGACAGGTACCTGTAAGACCATGAGTGGTCACACTAATGTTGTATATGCTGTGGCTATATCCAGTGATTCAGAGTTCATCGTATCGGGAAGTGCAGATTATACGGTGATACTATGGGACGTCAAGACAGGTACCTGTAAGACCATGAGTGGTCACACTAATGTTGTATATGCTGTGGCTATATCCAGTGATTCAGAGTTCATCGTATCGGGAAGTTATGATTATACGGTGAGACTATGGGACTTCAAGACAGGTACCTGTAAGACATGAGTGGTCACACTAATGTTGTATATGCTGTGGCTATATCCAGTGATTCAGAGTTCATCGTATCGGGAAGTGCAGATTATACGGTGATACTATGGGACGTCAAGACAGGTACCTGTAAGACCATGAGTGGTCACACTAATGTTGTATATGCTGTGGCTATATCCAGTGATTCAGAGTTCATCGTATCGGGAAGTGCAGATTATACGGTGAGACTATGGGACGTCAAGACAGGTACCTGTAAGACCATGAGTGGTCACACTAATGTTGTATATGCTGTGGCTATATCCAGTGATTCAGAGTTCATCGTATCGGGAAGTGCAGATTATACGGTGAGACTATGGGACGTCAAGACAGGTACCTGTAAGACCATGAGTGGTCACACTAGTTATGTATATGCTGTGGCTATATCCAGTGATTCAGAGTTCATCGTATCGGGAAGTTATGATTAGACGGTGAGACTATGGGACGTCAAGACAGGTACCTGTAAGACCATGAGTGGTCACACACATTCTGTAAGTTCTGTGGCTATATCCAGTGATTCAGAGTTCATCGTATCGGGAAGTGTAGATTAGACGGTGAGACTATGGGACGTCAAGACAGGTACCTGTAAGACCATGAGTGGTCACACTAATGTTGTATATGCTGTGGCTATATCCAGTGATTCATAGTTCATCGTATCGGGAAGTGCAGATTATACGGTGAGACTATGGGACGTCAAGACAGGTACCTGTAAGACCATGAGTGGTCACACTAGTTATGTATATGCTGTGGCTATATCCAGTGATTCAGAGTTCATCGTATCGGGAAGTGCAGATTATACGGTGAGACTATGGGACGTCAAGACAGGTACCTGTAAGACCATGAGTGGTCACACTAATGTTGTATATGCTGTGGCTATATCCAGTGATTCAGAGTTCATCGTATCGGGAAGTTATGATTAGACGGTGAGACTATGGGACTTCAAGACAGGTACCTGTAAGACCATGAGTGGTCACACTAATGTTGTATATGCTGTGGCTATATCCAGTGATTCAGAGTTCATCGTATCGGGAAGTGCAGATTATACGGTGAGACTATGGGACGTCAAGACAGGTACCTGTAAGACCATGAGTGGTCACACTAATGTTGTATATGCTGTGGCTATATCCAGTGATTCAGAGTTCATCGTATCGGGAAGTTATGATTAGACGGTGAGACTATGGGACGTCAAGACAGGTACCTGTAAGACCATGAGTGGTCACACTAATGTTGTATATGCTGTGGCTATATCCAGTGATTCAGAGTTCATCGTATCGGGAAGTTATGATTAGACGGTGAGACTATGGGACTTCAAGACAGGTACCTGTAAGACCATGAGTGGTCACACTAATGTTGTATATGCTGTGGCTATATCCAGTGATTCAGAGTTCATCGTATCGGGAAGTTATGATTAGACGGTGAGACTATGGGACGTCAAGACAGGTACCTGTAAGACCATGAGTGGTCACACTAATGTTGTATATGCTGTGGCTATATCCAGTGATTCAGAGTTCATCGTATCGGGAAGTTATGATTAGACGGTGAGACTATGGGACGTCAAGACAGGTACCTGTAAGACCATGAGTGGTCACACTAATGTTGTATATGCTGTGGCTATATCCAGTGATTCAGAGTTCATCGTATCGGGAAGTGCAGATTATACGGTGAGACTATGGGACGTCAAGACAGGTACCTGTAAGACCATGAGTGGTCACACTAATGTTGTATATGCTGTGGCTATATCCAGTGATTCATAGTTCATCGTATCGGGAAGTGCAGATTATACGGTGAGACTATGGGACGTCAAGACAGGTACCTGTAAGACCATGAGTGGTCACACTAGTTATGTATATGCTGTGGCTATATCCAGTGATTCAGAGTTCATCGTATCGGGAAGTTATGATTAGACGGTGAGACTATGGGACTTCAAGACAGGTACCTGTAAGACCATGAGTGGTCACACTAATGTTGTATATGCTGTGGCTATATCCAGTGATTCAGAGTTCATCGTATCGGGAAGTGCAGATTATACGGTGAGACTATGGGACGTCAAGACAGGTACCTGTAAGACCATGAGTGGTCACACTAATGTTGTATATGCTGTGGCTATATCCAGTGATTCAGAGTTTCATCGTATCGGGAAGTTATGATTAGACGGTGAGACTATGGGACGTCAAGACAGGTACCTGTAAGACCATGAGTGGTCACACTAATGTTGTATATGCTGTGGCTATATCCAGTGATTCAGAGTTCATCGTATCGGAAGTTATGATTAGACGGTGAGACTATGGGACTTCAAGACAGGTACCTGTAAGACCATGAGTGGTCACACTAATGTTGTATATGCTGTGGCTATATCCAGTGATTCAGAGTTCATCGTATCGGGAAGTTATGATTAGACGGTGAGACTATGGGACGTCAAGACAGGTACCTGTAAGACCATGAGTGGTCACACTAATGTTGTATATGCTGTGGCTATATCCAGTGATTCAGAGTTCATCGTATCGGGAAGTTCTGATTAGACGGTGAGACTATGGGACGTCAAGACAGGTACCTGTAAGACCATGAGTGGTCACACTAATGTTGTATATGCTGTGGCTATATCCAGTGATTCAGAGTTCATCGTATCGGGAAGTGCAGATTATACGGTGAGACTATGGGACGTCAAGACAGGTACCTGTAAGACCATGAGTGGTCACACTAATGTTGTATATGCTGTGGCTATATCCAGTGATTCATAGTTCATCGTATCGGGAAGTGCAGATTATACGGTGAGGACTATGGGACGTCAAGACAGGTACCTGTAAGACCATGAGTGGTCACACTAGTTATGTATATGCTGTGGCTATATCCAGTGATTCAGAGTTCATCGTATCGGGAAGTTATGATTAGACGGTGAGACTATGGGACGTCAAGACAGGTACCTGTAAGACCATGAGTGGTCACACTAGTTATGTATATGCTGTGGCTATATCCAGTGATTCAGAGTTCATCGTATCGGGAAGTGCAGATTATACGGTGAGACTATGGGACGTCAAGACAGGTACCTGTAAGACCATGAGTGGTCACACTAGTTATGTATATGCTGTGGCTATATCCAGTGATTCATAGTTCATCGTATCGGGAAGTGCAGATTATACGGTGAGACTATGGGACGTCAAGACAGGTACCTGTAAGACCATGAGTGGTCACACTAGTTATGTATATGCTGTGGCTATATCCAGTGATTCAGAGTTCATCGTATCGGGAAGTTATGATTATACGGTGAGACTATGGGACGTCAAGACAGGTACCTGTAAGACCATGAGTGGTCACACTAGTTCTTCATTATCAGTGGCTATATCCAGTGATTCAGAGTTCATCGAATCGGGAAGTTATGATTATACGGTGAGACTATGGGACGTCAAGACAGGTACCTGTAAGACCATGAGTGGTCACACTAGTTATGTATTATCTGTGGCTATATCCAGTGATTCTGAGTTCATCGTATCGGGAAGTTCTGATAAGACGGTGAGACTATGGGACGTCAATACAGGTACCTAGTTTACCATGAGTGGTCACACTAGTTGTGTATATGCTGAGGCTATATCCAGTGATTCAGAGTTCATCGTATCGGGAAGTGCAGATTATACGGTGAGACTATGGGACGTCAAGACAGGTACCTGTAAGACCATGAGTGGTCACACTAGTTATGTATCATCTGTGGCTATATCCAGTGATTCAGAGTTCATCGTATCGGGAAGTTATGATTATACGGTGAGACTATGGGACGTCAAGACAGGTACCTGTAAGACCATGAGTGGTCACACTAGTTCTTCATTATCAGTGGCTATATCCAGTGATTCAGAGTTCATCGAATCGGGAAGTTATGATTATACGGTGAGACTATGGGACGTCAAGACAGGTACCTGTAAGACCATGAGTGGTCACACACATTCTGTAAGTTCTGTGGCTATATCCAGTGATTCAGAGTTCATCGTATCGGGAAGTGCAGATTAGACGGTGAGACTATGGGACGTCAATACAGGTACCTGTAAGACCATGAGTGGTCACACTAGTTGTGTATATGCTGAGGCTATATCCAGTGATTCAGAGTTCATCGTATCGGGAAGTGCAGATTATACGGTGAGACTATGGGACGTCAAGACAGGTACCTGTAAGACCATGAGTGGTCACACTAGTTATGTATATGCTGTGGCTATATCCAGTGATTCAGAGTTCATCGTATCGGGAAGTTATGATTATACGGTGAGACTATGGGACGTCAAGACAGGTACCTGTAAGACCATGAGTGGTCACACTAGTTCTTCATTATCAGTGGCTATATCCAGTGATTCAGAGTTCATCGAATCGGGAAGTTATGATTATACGGTGAGACTATGGGACGTCAAGACAGGTACCTGTAAGACCATGAGTGGTCACACACATTCTGTAAGTTCTGTGGCTATATCCAGTGATTCAGAGTTCATCGTATCGGGAAGTGCAGATTAGACGGTGAGACTATGGGACGTCAATACAGGTACCTAGTTTACCATGAGTGGTCACACTAGTTGTGTATATGCTGAGGCTATATCCAGTGATTCAGAGTTCATCGTATCGGGAAGTGCAGATTATACGGTGAGACTATGGGACGTCAAGACAGGTACCTGTAAGACCATGAGTGGTCACACTAGTTATGTATCATCTGTGGCTATATCCAGTGATTCAGAGTTCATCGTATCGGGAAGTTATGATTATACGGTGAGACTATGGGACGTCAAGACAGGTACCTGTAAGACCATGAGTGGTCACACTAGTTCTTCATTATCAGTGGCTATATCCAGTGATTCAGAGTTCATCGAATCGGGAAGTTATGATTATACGGTGAGACTATGGGACGTCAAGACAGGTACCTGTAAGACCATGAGTGGTCACACACATTCTGTAAGTTCTGTGGCTATATCCAGTGATTCAGAGTTCATCGTATCGGGAAGTGCAGATTAGACGGTGAGACTATGGGACGTCAATACAGGTACCTAGTTTACCATGAGTGGTCACACTAGTTGTGTATATGCTGAGGCTATATCCAGTGATTCAGAGTTCATCGTATCGGGAAGTGCAGATTATACGGTGAGACTATGGGACGTCAAGACAGGTACCTGTAAGACCATGAGTGGTCACACTAGTTATGTATCATCTGTGGCTATATCCAGTGATTCAGAGTTCATCGAATCGGGAAGTTATGATTATACGGTGAGACTATGGGACGTCAAGACAGGTACCTGTAAGACCATGAGTGGTCACACTAGTTCTGCATTATCAGTGGCTATATCCAGTGATTCAGAGTTCATCGTATCGGGAAGTTATGATAAGACGTTGAGACTATGGGACGTCAAGAAAGGTACCTGTAAGACCATGAGTGGTCACACTAGTTATGTATTATCTGTGGCTATATCC
Source organism: Loxodes magnus (assembly GCA_946699065.1). Lineage (NCBI taxonomy): Eukaryota > Ciliophora > Karyorelictea > Loxodida > Loxodidae > Loxodes > Loxodes magnus. Next base: position 118,846 of record CAMPDV010001046.1, read on the forward strand.
AGTGATTCTGAGTTCATTGTATCGGGAAGTGCAGATTAGACGGTGAGACTATGGGACGTCAAGACAGGTACCTGTAAGACCATGAGTGGTCACACACATTCTGTAAGTTCTGTGGCTATATCCAGTGATTCAGAGTTCATCGTATCGGGAAGTGTAGATTAGACGGTGAGACTATGGGACGTCAAGACAGGTACCTGTAAGACCATGAGTGGTCACACAGATTCTGTAAGATCTGTGGCTATATCCAGTGATTCAGAGTTCATCGTATCGGGAAGTGTAGATAATACGGTGAGACTATGGGACGTCAAGACAGGTACCTGTAAGACCATGAGTGGTCACACTAGTTATGTATTATCTGTGGCTATATCCAGTGATTCAGAGTTCATCGTATCGGAAGTGTAGATTATACGGTGAGACTATGGGACGTCAAGACAGGTACCTGTAAGACCATGAGTGGTCACACAGATTATGTATTATCTGTGACTATATCCAGTGATTAAGAGTTCATCGTATCGTGAAGTGGAGATTATACGGTGAGACTATGGGACTTCAAGACAGGTACCTGTAAGACCATGAGTGGTCACACTAGTTATGTATGTGCTGTGGCTATATCCAGTGATTCAGAGTTCATCGTATCGGGAAGTGTAGATAAGACGGTGAGACTATGGGACGTCAAGACAGGTACCTGTAAGACCATGAGTGGTCACACTAGTTCTGCATTATCAGTGGCTATATCCAGTGATTCAGAGTTCATCGAATCGGGAAGTTCTGATAAGACGGTGAGACTATGGGACGTCAAAACAGGTACCTGTAAGACTATGAGTGGTCACACTAGTTATGTATCATCTGTGGCTATATCCAGTGATTTAGAGTTCATTGTATCGGGAAGTGCAGATTAGACGGTGAGACTATGGGACGTCAAGACAGGTACCTGTAAGACCATGAGTGGTCACACAGATTATGTATTATCTGTGACTATATCCAGTGATTAAGAGTTCATCGTATCGTGAAGTTATGATTATACGGTGAGACTATGGGACGTCAAGACAGGTACCTGTAAGACCATGAGTGGTCACACTAGTTATGTATTATCTGTGGCTATATCCAGTGATTCAGAGTTCATCGTATCGGGAAGTTCTGATAAGACGGTGAGACTATGGGACGTCAAGACAGGTACCTGTAAGACCATGAGTGGTCACACTAGTTCTGCATTATCAGTGGCTATATCCAGTGATTCAGAGTTCATCGAATCGGGAAGTTCTGATAAGACGGTGAGACTATGGGACGTCAAAACAGGTACCTGTAAGACTATGAGTGGTCACACTAGTTATGTATCATCTGTGGCTATATCCAGTGATTCAGAGTTCATCGTATCGGGAAGTTCTGATAAGACGGTGAGACTATGGGACGTCAAGGACAGGTACCTGTAAGACCATGAGTGGTCACACTAGTTATGTATCATCTGTGGCTATATCCAGTGATTCAGAGTTCATCGTATCGGGAAGTGCAGATTATACGGTGAGACTATGGGACGTCAAGACAGGTACCTGTAAGACCATGAGTGGTCACACTAGTTATGTATATGCTGTGGCTATATCCAGTGATTCAGAGTTCATCGTATCGGGAAGTGCAGATTATACGGTGAGACTATGGGACGTCAAGACAGGTACCTGTAAGACCATGAGTGGTCACACTAGTTATGTATATGCTGTGGCTATATCCAGTGATTCAGAGTTCATCGTATCGGGAAGTTATGATTATACGGTGAGACTATGGGACTTCAAGACAGGTACCTGTAAGACCATGAGTGGTCACACTAATGTTGTATATGCTGTGGCTATATCCAGTGATTCAGAGTTCATCGTATCGTGAAGTGGAGATTATACGGTGAGACTATGGGACTTCAAGACAGGTACCTGTAAGACCATGAGTGGTCACACTAGTTATGTATGTGCTGTGGCTATATCCAGTGATTCAGAGTTCATCGTATCGGGAAGTGTAGATAAGACGGTGAGACTATGGGACGTCAAGACAGGTACCTGTAAGACCATGAGTGGTCACACTAGTTTCTGCATTATCAGTGGCTATATCCAGTGATTCAGAGTTCATCGAATCGGGAAGTTCTGATAAGACGGTGAGACTATGGGACGTCAAAACAGGTACCTGTAAGACTATGAGTGGTCACACTAGTTATGTATCATCTGTGGCTATATCCAGTGATTCAGAGTTCATCGTATCGGGAAGTTCTGATAAGACGGTGAGACTATGGGACGTCAAGACAGGTACCTGTAAGACCATGAGTGGTCACACTAGTTATGTATATGCTGTGGCTATATCCAGTGATTCAGAGTTCATCGTATCGGGAAGTTATGATTATACGGTGAGACTATGGGACGTCAAGACAGGTACCTGTAAGACCATGAGTGGTCACACTAGTTCTTCATTATCAGTGGCTATATCCAGTGATTCAGAGTTCATCGAATCGGGAAGTTATGATTATACGGTGAGACTATGGGACGTCAAGACAGGTACCTGTAAGACCATGAGTGGTCACACACATTCTGTAAGTTCTGTGGCTATATCCAGTGATTCAGAGTTCATCGTATCGGGAAGTGCAGATTAGACGGTGAGACTATGGGACGTCAATACAGGTACCTAGTTTACCATGAGTGGTCACACTAGTTGTGTATATGCTGAGGCTATATCCAGTGATTCAGAGTTCATCGTATCGGGAAGTGCAGATTATACGGTGAGACTATGGGGACGTCAAGACAGGTACCTGTAAGACCATGAGTGGTCACACTAGTTATGTATCATCTGTGGCTATATCCAGTGATTCAGAGTTCATCGTATCGGGAAGTTATGATTATACGGTGAGACTATGGGACGTCAAGACAGGTACCTGTAAGACCATGAGTGGTCACACTAGTTCTTCATTATCAGTGGCTATATCCAGTGATTCAGAGTTCATCGAATCGGGAAGTTATGATTATACGGTGAGACTATGGGACGTCAAGACAGGTACCTGTAAGACCATGAGTGGTCACACACATTCTGTAAGTTCTGTGGCTATATCCAGTGATTCAGAGTTCATCGTATCGGGAAGTGCAGATTAGACGGTGAGACTATGGGACGTCAATACAGGTACCTAGTTTACCATGAGTGGTCACACTAGTTGTGTATATGCTGAGGCTATATCCAGTGATTCAGAGTTCATCGTATCGGGAAGTGCAGATTATACGGTGAGACTATGGGACGTCAAGACAGGTACCTGTAAGACCATGAGTGGTCACACTAGTTATGTATCATCTGTGGCTATATCCAGTGATTCAGAGTTCATCGAATCGGGAAGTTATGATTATACGGTGAGACTATGGGACGTCAAGACAGGTACCTGTAAGACCATGAGTGGTCACACTAGTTCTGCATTATCAGTGGCTATATCCAGTGATTCAGAGTTCATCGTATCGGGAAGTTATGATAAGACGTTGAGACTATGGGACGTCAAGAAAGGTACCTGTAAGACCATGAGTGGTCACACTAGTTATGTATTATCTGTGGCTATATCCAGTGATTCTGAGTTCATTGTATCGGGAAGTGCAGATTAGACGGTGAGACTATGGGACGTCAAGACAGGTACCTGTAAGACCATGAGTGGTCACACACATTCTGTAAGTTCTGTGGCTATATCCAGTGATTCAGAGTTCATCGTATCGGGAAGTGTAGATTAGACGGTGAGACTATGGGACGTCAAGACAGGTACCTGTAAGACCATGAGTGGTCACACAGATTCTGTAAGATCTGTGGCTATATCCAGTGATTCAGAGTTCATCGTATCGGGAAGTGTAGATAATACGGTGAGACTATGGGACGTCAAGACAGGTACCTGTAAGACCATGAGTGGTCACACTAGTTATGTATTATCTGTGGCTATATCCAGTGATTCAGAGTTCATCGTATCGGGAAGTGTAGATTATACGGTGAGACTATGGGACGTCAAGACAGGTACCTGTAAGACCATGAGTGGTCACACAGATTATGTATTATCTGTGACTATATCCAGTGATTAAGAGTTCATCGTATCGTGAAGTGGAGATTATACGGTGAGACTATGGGACTTCAAGACAGGTACCTGTAAGACCATGAGTGGTCACACTAGTTATGTATGTGCTGTGGCTATATCCAGTGATTCAGAGTTCATCGTATCGGGAAGTGTAGATAAGACGGTGAGACTATGGGACGTCAAGACAGGTACCTGTAAGACCATGAGTGGTCACACTAGTTCTGCATTATCAGTGGCTATATCCAGTGATTCAGAGTTCATCGAATCGGGAAGTTCTGATAAGACGGTGAGACTATGGGACGTCAAAACAGGTACCTGTAAGACTATGAGTGGTCACACTAGTTATGTATCATCTGTGGCTATATCCAGTGATTTAGAGTTCATTGTATCGGGAAGTGCAGATTAGACGGTGAGACTATGGGACGTCAAGACAGGTACCTGTAAGACCATGAGTGGTCACACAGATTATGTATTATCTGTGACTATATCCAGTGATTAAGAGTTCATCGTATCGTGAAGTTATGATTATACGGTGAGACTATGGGACGTCAAGACAGGTACCTGTAAGACCATGAGTGGTCACACTAGTTATGTATTATCTGTGGCTATATCCAGTGATTCAGAGTTCATCGTATCGGGAAGTTCTGATAAGACGGTGAGACTATGGGACGTCAAGACAGGTACCTGTAAGACCATGAGTGGTCACACTAGTTCTGCATTATCAGTGGCTATATCCAGTGATTCAGAGTTCATCGAATCGGGAAGTTCTGATAAGACGGTGAGACTATGGGACGTCAAAACAGGTACCTGTAAGACTATGAGTGGTCACACTAGTTATGTATCATCTGTGGCTATATCCAGTGATTCAGAGTTCATCGTATCGGGAAGTTCTGATAAGACGGTGAGACTATGGGACGTCAAGACAGGTACCTGTAAGACCATGAGTGGTCACACTAGTTATGTATCATCTGTGGCTATATCCAGTGATTCAGAGTTCATCGTATCGGGAAGTGCAGATTATACGGTGAGACTATGGGACGTCAAGACAGGTACCTGTAAGACCATGAGTGGTCACACTAGTTATGTATATGCTGTGGCTATATCCAGTGATTCAGAGTTCATCGTATCGGGAAGTGCAGATTATACGGTGAGACTATGGGACGTCAAGACAGGTACCTGTAAGACCATGAGTGGTCACACTAGTTATGTATATGCTGTGGCTATATCCAGTGATTCAGAGTTCATCGTATCGGGAAGTTATGATTATACGGTGAGACTATGGGACTTCAAGACAGGTACCTGTAAGACCATGAGTGGTCACACTAATGTTGTATATGCTGTGGCTATATCCAGTGATTCAGAGTTCATCGTATCGTGAAGTGGAGATTATACGGTGAGACTATGGGACTTCAAGACAGGTACCTGTAAGACCATGAGTGGTCACACTAGTTATGTATGTGCTGTGGCTATATCCAGTGATTCAGAGTTCATCGTATCGGGAAGTGTAGATAAGACGGTGAGACTATGGGACGTCAAGACAGGTACCTGTAAGACCATGAGTGGTCACACTAGTTCTGCATTATCAGTGGCTATATCCAGTGATTCAGAGTTCATCGAATCGGGAAGTTCTGATAAGACGGTGAGACTATGGGACGTCAAAACAGGTACCTGTAAGACTATGAGTGGTCACACTAGTTATGTATCATCTGTGGCTATATCCAGTGATTTAGAGTTCATTGTATCGGGAAGTTCTGATAAGACGGTGAGACTATGGGACGTCAAAACAGGTACCTGTAAGACTATGAGTGGTCACACTAGTTATGTATCATCTGTGGCTATATCCAGTGATTCAGAGTTCATCGTATCGGGAAGTTCTGATAAGACGGTGAGACTATGGGACGTCAAGACAGGTACCTGTAAGACCATGAGTGGTCACACTAGTTATGTATATGCTGTGGCTATATCCAGTGATTCAGAGTTCATCGTATCGGGAAGTTATGATTATACGGTGAGACTATGGGACGTCAAGACAGGTACCTGTAAGACCATGAGTGGTCACACTAGTTCTTCATTATCAGTGGCTATATCCAGTGATTCAGAGTTCATCGAATCGGGAAGTTATGATTATACGGTGAGACTATGGGACGTCAAGACAGGTACCTGTAAGACCATGAGTGGTCACACACATTCTGTAAGTTCTGTGGCTATATCCAGTGATTCAGAGTTCATCGTATCGGGAAGTGCAGATTAGACGGTGAGACTATGGGACGTCAATACAGGTACCTAGTTTACCATGAGTGGTCACACTAGTTGTGTATATGCTGAGGCTATATCCAGTGATTCAGAGTTCATCGTATCGGGAAGTGCAGATTATACGGTGAGACTATGGGACGTCAAGACAGGTACCTGTAAGACCATGAGTGGTCACACTAGTTATGTATCATCTGTGGCTATATCCAGTGATTCAGAGTTCATCGTATCGGGAAGTTATGATTATACGGTGAGACTATGGGACGTCAAGACAGGTACCTGTAAGACCATGAGTGGTCACACTAGTTCTTCATTATCAGTGGCTATATCCAGTGATTCAGAGTTCATCGAATCGGGAAGTTATGATTATACGGTGAGACTATGGGACGTCAAGACAGGTACCTGTAAGACCATGAGTGGTCACACACATTCTGTAAGTTCTGTGGCTATATCCAGTGATTCAGAGTTCATCGTATCGGGAAGTGCAGATTAGACGGTGAGACTATGGGACGTCAATACAGGTACCTAGTTTACCATGAGTGGTCACACTAGTTGTGTATATGCTGAGGCTATATCCAGTGATTCAGAGTTCATCGTATCGGGAAGTGCAGATTATACGGTGAGACTATGGGACGTCAAGACAGGTACCTGTAAGACCATGAGTGGTCACACTAGTTATGTATCATCTGTGGCTATATCCAGTGATTCAGAGTTCATCGAATCGGGAAGTTATGATTATACGGTGAGACTATGGGACGTCAAGACAGGTACCTGTAAGACCATGAGTGGTCACACTAGTTCTGCATTATCAGTGGCTATATCCAGTGATTCAGAGTTCATCGTATCGGGAAGTTATGATAAGACGTTGAGACTATGGGACGTCAAGAAAGGTACCTGTAAGACCATGAGTGGTCACACTAGTTATGTATTATCTGTGGCTATATCCAGTGATTCTGAGTTCATTGTATCGGGAAGTGCAGATTAGACGGTGAGACTATGGGACGTCAAGACAGGTACCTGTAAGACCATGAGTGGTCACACACATTCTGTAAGTTCTGTGGCTATATCCAGTGATTCAGAGTTCATCGTATCGGGAAGTGTAGATTAGACGGTGAGACTATGGGACGTCAAGACAGGTACCTGTAAGACCATGAGTGGTCACACAGATTCTGTAAGATCTGTGGCTATATCCAGTGATTCAGAGTTCATCGTATCGGGAAGTGTAGATAATACGGTGAGACTATGGGACGTCAAGACAGGTACCTGTAAGACCATGAGTGGTCACACTAGTTATGTATTATCTGTGGCTATATCCAGTGATTCAGAGTTCATCGTATCGGGAAGTGTAGATTATACGGTGAGACTATGGGACGTCAAGACAGGTACCTGTAAGACCATGAGTGGTCACACAGATTATGTATTATCTGTGACTATATCCAGTGATTAAGAGTTCATCGTATCGTGAAGTGGAGATTATACGGTGAGACTATGGGACTTCAAGACAGGTACCTGTAAGACCATGAGTGGTCACACTAGTTATGTATGTGCTGTGGCTATATCCAGTGATTCAGAGTTCATCGTATCGGGAAGTGTAGATAAGACGGTGAGACTATGGGACGTCAAGACAGGTACCTGTAAGACCATGAGTGGTCACACTAGTTCTGCATTATCAGTGGCTATATCCAGTGATTCAGAGTTCATCGAATCGGGAAGTTCTGATAAGACGGTGAGACTATGGGACGTCAAAACAGGTACCTGTAAGACTATGAGTGGTCACACTAGTTATGTATCATCTGTGGCTATATCCAGTGATTTAGAGTTCATTGTATCGGGAAGTGCAGATTAGACGGTGAGACTATGGGACGTCAAGACAGGTACCTGTAAGACCATGAGTGGTCACACAGATTATGTATTATCTGTGACTATATCCAGTGATTAAGAGTTCATCGTATCGTGAAGTTATGATTATACGGTGAGACTATGGGACGTCAAGACAGGTACCTGTAAGACCATGAGTGGTCACACTAGTTATGTATTATCTGTGGCTATATCCAGTGATTCAGAGTTCATCGTATCGGGAAGTTCTGATAAGACGGTGAGACTATGGGACGTCAAGACAGGTACCTGTAAGACCATGAGTGGTCACACTAGTTCTGCATTATCAGTGGCTATATCCAGTGATTCAGAGTTCATCGAATCGGGAAGTTCTGATAAGACGGTGAGACTATGGGACGTCAAAACAGGTACCTGTAAGACTATGAGTGGTCACACTAGTTATGTATCATCTGTGGCTATATCCAGTGATTCAGAGTTCATCGTATCGGGAAGTTCTGATAAGACGGTGAGACTATGGGACGTCAAGACAGGTACCTGTAAGACCATGAGTGGTCACACTAGTTATGTATCATCTGTGGCTATATCCAGTGATTCAGAGTTCATCGTATCGGGAAGTGCAGATTATACGGTGAGACTATGGGACGTCAAGACAGGTACCTGTAAGACCATGAGTGGTCACACTAGTTATGTATATGCTGTGGCTATATCCAGTGATTCAGAGTTCATCGTATCGGGAAGTGCAGATTATACGGTGAGACTATGGGACGTCAAGACAGGTACCTGTAAGACCATGAGTGGTCACACTAGTTATGTATATGCTGTGGCTATATCCAGTGATTCAGAGTTCATCGTATCGGGAAGTTATGATTATACGGTGAGACTATGGGACTTCAAGACAGGTACCTGTAAGACCATGAGTGGTCACACTAATGTTGTATATGCTGTGGCTATATCCAGTGATTCAGAGTTCATCGTATCGTGAAGTGGAGATTATACGGTGAGACTATGGGACTTCAAGACAGGTACCTGTAAGACCATGAGTGGTCACACTAGTTATGTATGTGCTGTGGCTATATCCAGTGATTCAGAGTTCATCGTATCGGGAAGTGTAGATAAGACGGTGAGACTATGGGACGTCAAGACAGGTACCTGTAAGACCATGAGTGGTCACACTAGTTCTGCATTATCAGTGGCTATATCCAGTGATTCAGAGTTCATCGAATCGGGAAGTTCTGATAAGACGGTGAGACTATGGGACGTCAAAACAGGTACCTGTAAGACTATGAGTGGTCACACTAGTTATGTATCATCTGTGGCTATATCCAGTGATTTAGAGTTCATTGTATCGGGAAGTGCAGATTAGACGGTGAGACTATGGGACGTCAAGACAGGTACCTGTAAGACCATGAGTGGTCACACAGATTATGTATTATCTGTGACTATATCCAGTGATTAAGAGTTCATCGTATCGTGAAGTGGAGATTATACGGTGAGACTATGGGACGTCAAGACAGGTACCTGTAAGACCATGAGTGGTCACACTAGTTATGTATTATCTGTGGCTATATCCAGTGATTCAGAGTTCATCGTATCGGGAAGTTATGATTAGACGGTGAGGACTATGGGACGTCAAGACAGGTACCTGTAAGACCATGAGTGGTCACACTAGTTATGTATCATCTGTGGCTATATCCAGTGATTCATAGTTCATCGTATCGGGAAGTTATGATTAGACGGTGAGACTATGGGACGTCAAGACAGGTACCTGTAAGACCATGAGTGGTCACACTAGTTATGTATTATCTGTGGCTATATCCAGTGATTCAGAGTTCATCGTATCGGGAAGTTCTGATAAGACGGTGAGACTATGGGACGTCAAGACAGGTACCTGTAAGACCATGAGTGGTCACACTAGTTCTGCATTATCAGTGGCTATATCCAGTGATTCAGAGTTCATCGAATCGGGAAGTTCTGATAAGACGGTGAGACTATGGGACGTCAAAACAGGTACCTGTAAGACTATGAGTGGTCACACTAGTTATGTATATGCTGTGGCTATATCCAGTGATTCAGAGTTCATCGTATCGGGAAGTGCAGATTAGACGGTGAGACTATGGGACGTCAAGACAGGTACCTGTAAGACCATGAGTGGTCACACAGATTATGTATTATCTGTGACTATATCCAGTGATTAAGAGTTCATCGTATCGTGAAGTGGAGATTATACGGTGAGACTATGGGACGTCAAGACAGGTACCTGTAAGACCATGAGTGGTCACACTAGTTATGTATTATCTGTGGCTATATCCAGTGATTCAGAGTTCATCGTATCGGGAAGTTCTGATAAGACGGTGAGACTATGGGACGTCAAGACAGGTACCTGTAAGACCATGAGTGGTCACACTAGTTCTGCATTATCAGTGGCTATATCCAGTGATTCAGAGTTCATCGAATCGGGAAGTTCTGATAAGACGGTGAGACTATGGGACGTCAAAACAGGTACCTGTAAGACTATGAGTGGTCACACTAGTTATGTATTATCTGTGGCTATATCCAGTGATTCTGAGTTCATCGTATCGGGAAGTTCTGATAAGACGGTGAGACTATGGGACGTCAAGACAGGTACCTGTAAGACCATGAGTGGTCACACTAGTTATGTATCATCTGTGGCTATATCCAGTGATTCAGAGTTCATCGTATCGGGAAGTGCAGATTATACGGTGAGACTATGGGACGTCAAGACAGGTACCTGTAAGACCATGAGTGGTCACACTAGTTATGTATATGCTGTGGCTATATCCAGTGATTCAGAGTTCATCGTATCGGGAAGTGCAGATTATACGGTGAGACTATGGGACGTCAAGACAGGTACCTGTAAGACCATGAGTGGTCACACTAGTTATGTATATGCTGTGGCTATATCCAGTGATTCAGAGTTCATCGTATCGGGAAGTTATGATTATACGGTGAGACTATGGGACTTCAAGACAGGTACCTGTAAGACCATGAGTGGTCACACTAATGTTGTATATGCTGTGGCTATATCCAGTGATTCAGAGTTCATCGTATCGGGAAGTGCAGATTATACGGTGAGACTATGGGACGTCAAGACAGGTACCTGTAAGACCATGAGTGGTCACACTAATGTTGTATATGCTGTGGCTATATCCAGTGATTCATAGTTCATCGTATCGGGAAGTGCAGATTATACGGTGAGACTATGGGACGTCAAGACAGGTACCTGTAAGACCATGAGTGGTCACACTAGTTATGTATATGCTGTGGCTATATCCAGTGATTCAGAGTTCATCGTATCGGGAAGTTATGATTAGACGGTGAGACTATGGGACTTCAAGACAGGTACCTGTAAGACCATGAGTGGTCACACTAGTCATGTATATGCTGTGGCTATATCCAGTGATTCAGAGTTCATCGTATCGGGAAGTTATGATTAGACGGTGAGACTATGGGACTTCAAGACAGGTACCTGTAAGACCATGAGTGGTCACACTAGTCATGTATGATTTGTGGCTATATCCAGTGATTCAGAGTTCATCGTATCGGGAAGTCATGATTAGACGGTGAGACTATGGGACGTCAAGACAGGTACCTGTAAGACCATGAGTGGTCACACTAATGTTGTATATGCTGTGGCTATATCCAGTGATTCAGAGTTCATCGTATCGGGAAGTGCAGATTATACGGTGATACTATGGGACGTCAAGACAGGTACCTGTAAGACCATGAGTGGTCACACTAATGTTGTATATGCTGTGGCTATATCCAGTGATTCAGAGTTCATCGTATCGGGAAGTGCAGATTATACGGTGAGACTATGGGACTTCAAGACAGGTACCTGTAAGACCATGAGTGGTCACACTAATGTTGTATATGCTGTGGCTATATCCAGTGATTCAGAGTTCATCGTATCGGGAAGTGCAGATTATACGGTGATACTATGGGACGTCAAGACAGGTACCTGTAAGACCATGAGTGGTCACACTAATGTTGTATATGCTGTGGCTATATCCAGTGATTCAGAGTTCATCGTATCGGGAAGTTATGATTATACGGTGAGACTATGGGACTTCAAGACAGGTACCTGTAAGACCATGAGTGGTCACACTAATGTTGTATATGCTGTGGCTATATCCAGTGATTCAGAGTTCATCGTATCGGGAAGTGCAGATTATACGGTGATACTATGGGACGTCAAGACAGGTACCTGTAAGACCATGAGTGGTCACACTAATGTTGTATATGCTGTGGCTATATCCAGTGATTCAGAGTTCATCGTATCGGGAAGTGCAGATTATACGGTGAGACTATGGGACGTCAAGACAGGTACCTGTAAGACCATGAGTGGTCACACTAATGTTGTATATGCTGTGGCTATATCCAGTGATTCAGAGTTCATCGTATCGGGAAGTGCAGATTATACGGTGAGACTATGGGACGTCAAGACAGGTACCTGTAAGACCATGAGTGGTCACACTAGTTATGTATATGCTGTGGCTATATCCAGTGATTCAGAGTTCATCGTATCGGGAAGTTATGATTAGACGGTGAGACTATGGGACGTCAAGACAGGTACCTGTAAGACCATGAGTGGTCACACACATTCTGTAAGTTCTGTGGCTATATCCAGTGATTCAGAGTTCATCGTATCGGGAAGTGTAGATTAGACGGTGAGACTATGGGACGTCAAGACAGGTACCTGTAAGACCATGAGTGGTCACACTAATGTTGTATATGCTGTGGCTATATCCAGTGATTCATAGTTCATCGTATCGGGAAGTGCAGATTATACGGTGAGACTATGGGACGTCAAGACAGGTACCTGTAAGACCATGAGTGGTCACACTAGTTATGTATATGCTGTGGCTATATCCAGTGATTCAGAGTTCATCGTATCGGGAAGTGCAGATTATACGGTGAGACTATGGGACGTCAAGACAGGTACCTGTAAGACCATGAGTGGTCACACTAATGTTGTATATGCTGTGGCTATATCCAGTGATTCAGAGTTCATCGTATCGGGAAGTTATGATTAGACGGTGAGACTATGGGACTTCAAGACAGGTACCTGTAAGACCATGAGTGGTCACACTAATGTTGTATATGCTGTGGCTATATCCAGTGATTCAGAGTTCATCGTATCGGGAAGTGCAGATTATACGGTGAGACTATGGGACGTCAAGACAGGTACCTGTAAGACCATGAGTGGTCACACTAATGTTGTATATGCTGTGGCTATATCCAGTGATTCAGAGTTCATCGTATCGGGAAGTTATGATTAGACGGTGAGACTATGGGACGTCAAGACAGGTACCTGTAAGACCATGAGTGGTCACACTAATGTTGTATATGCTGTGGCTATATCCAGTGATTCAGAGTTCATCGTATCGGGAAGTTATGATTAGACGGTGAGACTATGGGACTTCAAGACAGGTACCTGTAAGACCATGAGTGGTCACACTAATGTTGTATATGCTGTGGCTATATCCAGTGATTCAGAGTTCATCGTATCGGGAAGTTATGATTAGACGGTGAGACTATGGGACGTCAAGACAGGTACCTGTAAGACCATGAGTGGTCACACTAATGTTGTATATGCTGTGGCTATATCCAGTGATTCAGAGTTCATCGTATCGGGAAGTTATGATTAGACGGTGAGACTATGGGACGTCAAGACAGGTACCTGTAAGACCATGAGTGGTCACACTAATGTTGTATATGCTGTGGCTATATCCAGTGATTCAGAGTTCATCGTATCGGGAAGTGCAGATTATACGGTGAGACTATGGGACGTCAAGACAGGTACCTGTAAGACCATGAGTGGTCACACTAATGTTGTATATGCTGTGGCTATATCCAGTGATTCATAGTTCATCGTATCGGGAAGTGCAGATTATACGGTGAGACTATGGGACGTCAAGACAGGTACCTGTAAGACCATGAGTGGTCACACTAGTTATGTATATGCTGTGGCTATATCCAGTGATTCAGAGTTCATCGTATCGGGAAGTTATGATTAGACGGTGAGACTATGGGACTTCAAGACAGGTACCTGTAAGACCATGAGTGGTCACACTAATGTTGTATATGCTGTGGCTATATCCAGTGATTCAGAGTTCATCGTATCGGGAAGTGCAGATTATACGGTGAGACTATGGGACGTCAAGACAGGTACCTGTAAGACCATGAGTGGTCACACTAATGTTGTATATGCTGTGGCTATATCCAGTGATTCAGAGTTCATCGTATCGGGAAGTTATGATTAGACGGTGAGACTATGGGACGTCAAGACAGGTACCTGTAAGACCATGAGTGGTCACACTAATGTTGTATATGCTGTGGCTATATCCAGTGATTCAGAGTTCATCGTATCGGGAAGTTATGATTAGACGGTGAGACTATGGGACTTCAAGACAGGTACCTGTAAGACCATGAGTGGTCACACTAATGTTGTATATGCTGTGGCTATATCCAGTGATTCAGAGTTCATCGTATCGGGAAGTTATGATTAGACGGTGAGACTATGGGACGTCAAGACAGGTACCTGTAAGACCATGAGTGGTCACACTAATGTTGTATATGCTGTGGCTATATCCAGTGATTCAGAGTTCATCGTATCGGGAAGTTATGATTAGACGGTGAGACTATGGGACGTCAAGACAGGTACCTGTAAGACCATGAGTGGTCACACTAATGTTGTATATGCTGTGGCTATATCCAGTGATTCAGAGTTCATCGTATCGGGAAGTGCAGATTATACGGTGAGACTATGGGACGTCAAGACAGGTACCTGTAAGACCATGAGTGGTCACACTAATGTTGTATATGCTGTGGCTATATCCAGTGATTCATAGTTCATCGTATCGGGAAGTGCAGATTATACGGTGAGACTATGGGACGTCAAGACAGGTACCTGTAAGACCATGAGTGGTCACACTAGTTATGTATATGCTGTGGCTATATCCAGTGATTCAGAGTTCATCGTATCGGGAAGTTATGATTAGACGGTGAGACTATGGGACTTCAAGACAGGTACCTGTAAGACCATGAGTGGTCACACTAATGTTGTATATGCTGTGGCTATATCCAGTGATTCAGAGTTCATCGTATCGGGAAGTGCAGATTATACGGTGAGACTATGGGACGTCAAGACAGGTACCTGTAAGACCATGAGTGGTCACACTAATGTTGTATATGCTGTGGCTATATCCAGTGATTCATAGTTCATCGTATCGGGAAGTGCAGATTATACGGTGAGACTATGGGACGTCAAGACAGGTACCTGTAAGACCATGAGTGGTCACACTAGTTATGTATATGCTGTGGCTATATCCAGTGATTCAGAGTTCATCGTATCGGGAAGTTATGATTATACGGTGAGACTATGGGACGTCAAGACAGGTACCTGTAAGACCATGAGTGGTCACACTAGTTCTTCATTATCAGTGGCTATATCCAGTGATTCAGAGTTCATCGAATCGGGAAGTTATGATTATACGGTGAGACTATGGGACGTCAAGACAGGTACCTGTAAGACCATGAGTGGTCACACTAGTTATGTATTATCTGTGGCTATATCCAGTGATTCTGAGTTCATCGTATCGGGAAGTTCTGATAAGACGGTGAGACTATGGGACGTCAATACAGGTACCTAGTTTACCATGAGTGGTCACACTAGTTGTGTATATGCTGAGGCTATATCCAGTGATTCAGAGTTCATCGTATCGGGAAGTGCAGATTATACGGTGAGACTATGGGACGTCAAGACAGGTACCTGTAAGACCATGAGTGGTCACACTAGTTATGTATCATCTGTGGCTATATCCAGTGATTCAGAGTTCATCGTATCGGGAAGTGTAGATTATACGGTGAGACTATGGGACGTCAAGACAGGTACCTGTAAGACCATGAGTGGTCACACTAGTTCTTCATTATCAGTGGCTATATCCAGTGATTCAGAGTTCATCGAATCGGGAAGTTATGATTATACGGTGAGACTATGGGACGTCAAGACAGGTACCTGTAAGACCATGAGTGGTCACACACATTCTGTAAGTTCTGTGGCTATATCCAGTGATTCAGAGTTCATCGTATCGGGAAGTGCAGATTAGACGGTGAGACTATGGGACGTCAATACAGGTACCTAGTTTACCATGAGTGGTCACACTAGTTGTGTATATGCTGAGGCTATATCCAGTGATTCAGAGTTCATCGTATCGGGAAGTGCAGATTATACGGTGAGACTATGGGACGTCAAGACAGGTACCTGTAAGACCATGAGTGGTCACACTAGTTATGTATATGCTGTGGCTATATCCAGTGATTCAGAGTTCATCGTATCGGGAAGTTATGATTATACGGTGAGACTATGGGACGTCAAGACAGGTACCTGTAAGACCATGAGTGGTCACACTAGTTCTTCATTATCAGTGGCTATATCCAGTGATTCAGAGTTCATCGAATCGGGAAGTTATGATTATACGGTGAGACTATGGGACGTCAAGACAGGTACCTGTAAGACCATGAGTGGTCACACACATTCTGTAAGTTCTGTGGCTATATCCAGTGATTCAGAGTTCATCGTATCGGGAAGTGCAGATTAGACGGTGAGACTATGGGACGTCAATACAGGTACCTAGTTTACCATGAGTGGTCACACTAGTTGTGTATATGCTGAGGCTATATCCAGTGATTCAGAGTTCATCGTATCGGGAAGTGCAGATTATACGGTGAGACTATGGGACGTCAAGACAGGTACCTGTAAGACCATGAGTGGTCACACTAGTTATGTATCATCTGTGGCTATATCCAGTGATTCAGAGTTCATCGTATCGGGAAGTTATGATTATACGGTGAGACTATGGGACGTCAAGACAGGTACCTGTAAGACCATGAGTGGTCACACTAGTTCTTCATTATCAGTGGCTATATCCAGTGATTCAGAGTTCATCGAATCGGGAAGTTATGATTATACGGTGAGACTATGGGACGTCAAGACAGGTACCTGTAAGACCATGAGTGGTCACACACATTCTGTAAGTTCTGTGGCTATATCCAGTGATTCAGAGTTCATCGTATCGGGAAGTGCAGATTAGACGGTGAGACTATGGGACGTCAATACAGGTACCTAGTTTACCATGAGTGGTCACACTAGTTGTGTATATGCTGAGGCTATATCCAGTGATTCAGAGTTCATCGTATCGGGAAGTGCAGATTATACGGTGAGACTATGGGACGTCAAGACAGGTACCTGTAAGACCATGAGTGGTCACACTAGTTATGTATCATCTGTGGCTATATCCAGTGATTCAGAGTTCATCGAATCGGGAAGTTATGATTATACGGTGAGACTATGGGACGTCAAGACAGGTACCTGTAAGACCATGAGTGGTCACACTAGTTCTGCATTATCAGTGGCTATATCCAGTGATTCAGAGTTCATCGTATCGGGAAGTTATGATAAGACGTTGAGACTATGGGACGTCAAGAAAGGTACCTGTAAGACCATGAGTGGTCACACTAGTTATGTATTATCTGTGGCTATATCCAGTGATTCTGAGTTCATTGTATCGGGAAGTGCAGATTAGACGGTGAGACTATGGGACGTCAAGACAGGTACCTGTAAGACCATGAGTGGTCACACACATTCTGTAAGTTCTGTGGCTATATCCAGTGATTCAGAGTTCATCGTATCGGGAAGTGTAGATTAGACGGTGAGACTATGGGACGTCAAGACAGGTACCTGTAAGACCATGAGTGGTCACACAGATTCTGTAAGATCTGTGGCTATATCCAGTGATTCAGAGTTCATCGTATCGGGAAGTGTAGATAATACGGTGAGACTATGGGACGTCAAGACAGGTACCTGTAAGACCATGAGTGGTCACACTAGTTATGTATTATCTGTGGCTATATCCAGTGATTCAGAGTTCATCGTATCGGGAAGTGTAGATTATACGGTGAGACTATGGGACGTCAAGACAGGTACCTGTAAGACCATGAGTGGTCACACAGATTATGTATTATCTGTGACTATATCCAGTGATTAAGAGTTCATCGTATCGTGAAGTGGAGATTATACGGTGAGACTATGGGACTTCAAGACAGGTACCTGTAAGACCATGAGTGGTCACACTAGTTATGTATGTGCTGTGGCTATATCCAGTGATTCAGAGTTCATCGAATCGGGAAGTTATGATTAGACGGTGAGACTATGGGACGTCAAGACAGGTACCTGTAAGACCATGAGTGGTCACACTAGTTCTGCATTATCAGTGGCTATATCCAGTGATTCAGAGTTCATCGAATCGGGAAGTTCTGATAAGACGGTGAGACTATGGGACGTCAAAACAGGTACCTGTAAGACTATGAGTGGTCACACTAGTTATGTATCATCTGTGGCTATATCCAGTGATTTAGAGTTCATTGTATCGGGAAGTGCAGATTAGACGGTGAGACTATGGGACGTCAAGACAGGTACCTGTAAGACCATGAGTGGTCACACAGATTATGTATTATCTGTGACTATATCCAGTGATTAAGAGTTCATCGTATCGTGAAGTTATGATTATACGGTGAGACTATGGGACGTCAAGACAGGTACCTGTAAGACCATGAGTGGTCACACTAGTTATGTATTATCTGTGGCTATATCCAGTGATTCAGAGTTCATCGTATCGGGAAGTTCTGATAAGACGGTGAGACTATGGGACGTCAAGACAGGTACCTGTAAGACCATGAGTGGTCACACTAGTTCTGCATTATCAGTGGCTATATCCAGTGATTCAGAGTTCATCGAATCGGGAAGTTCTGATAAGACGGTGAGACTATGGGACGTCAAAACAGGTACCTGTAAGACTATGAGTGGTCACACTAGTTATGTATCATCTGTGGCTATATCCAGTGATTCAGAGTTCATCGTATCGGGAAGTTCTGATAAGACGGTGAGACTATGGGACGTCAAGACAGGTACCTGTAAGACCATGAGTGGTCACACTAGTTATGTATCATCTGTGGCTATATCCAGTGATTCAGAGTTCATCGTATCGGGAAGTGCAGATTATACGGTGAGACTATGGGACGTCAAGACAGGTACCTGTAAGACCATGAGTGGTCACACTAGTTATGTATATGCTGTGGCTATATCCAGTGATTCAGAGTTCATCGTATCGGGAAGTGCAGATTATACGGTGAGACTATGGGACGTCAAGACAGGTACCTGTAAGACCATGAGTGGTCACACTAGTTATGTATATGCTGTGGCTATATCCAGTGATTCAGAGTTCATCGTATCGGGAAGTTATGATTATACGGTGAGACTATGGGACTTCAAGACAGGTACCTGTAAGACCATGAGTGGTCACACTAATGTTGTATATGCTGTGGCTATATCCAGTGATTCAGAGTTCATCGTATCGGGAAGTGCAGATTATACGGTGAGACTATGGGACGTCAAGACAGGTACCTGTAAGACCATGAGTGGTCACACTAATGTTGTATATGCTGTGGCTATATCCAGTGATTCATAGTTCATCGTATCGGGAAGTGCAGATTATACGGTGAGACTATGGGACGTCAAGACAGGTACCTGTAAGACCATGAGTGGTCACACTAGTTATGTATATGCTGTGGCTATATCCAGTGATTCAGAGTTCATCGTATCGGGAAGTTATGATTAGACGGTGAGACTATGGGACTTCAAGACAGGTACCTGTAAGACCATGAGTGGTCACACTAGTCATGTATATGCTGTGGCTATATCCAGTGATTCAGAGTTCATCGTATCGGGAAGTTATGATTATACGGTGAGACTATGGGACGTCAAGACAGGTACCTGTAAGACCATGAGTGGTCACACTAATGTTGTATATGCTGTGGCTATATCCAGTGATTCAGAGTTCATCGTATCGGGAAGTGCAGATTATACGGTGAGACTATGGGACTTCAAGACAGGTACCTGTAAGACCATGAGTGGTCACACTAATGTTGTATATGCTGTGGCTATATC